>JABWIB010001329.1:50244-77106 GCA_016617825.1 Platyplectrum ornatum | reverse complement strand
AGCAGGGGATCATTACAAACTCTATATTTTGAGTGGAAATGTTGGGGGGTCGTCTTATATGCCCAGTCGTCTTATACGCCGGCAAATACGGTAATTGTTTAATGGCAAGATACTGAATAAAACTGCCTATTGCTTAAAATAATCTGGTTAACAGTATTATATGGCAATACAGTTTTTGTATTACAATCAATTAACACTACACCACAAACCAGATCATTTTAATTAATAATAGTAGGCATAATAGTAATTGAATGGATCCAGACAAAGTCAATCTATGTGTTTGCTATCCTAAAGTCTGTGAGGCTGAATGGCTGGTGAAGACTCGAAGTTTTGCCAATCTGTGCATGCACAGATTCGCATGCGCAGATCGGCTTTCAATAGCACGGAGTCAGGCGCAAAGCCTGAATCCGCGCCCTTGCGACTCCACCATATGTTAATGAGAAAAGAGGCATTCCACGCCCCTTTTCTCATTTCCATAGGCGCTATTAGCGCTATAGCTTTCCTATGGACAATTACCTGCCTCATTAAGTTTTTAAAAAATGTTTAAAAAATATTATTTTATTAAATAAATTGTGTATTTTTTTTAATACATTTTTTTTTTCATTCATGAAAGCTGGCAGTGAGCATACAGCATCCGGTGCCTCTGCGATGTACGTCCGAATTTGCAAACATACAAATATAAATACAACAGTAAAACTAGGGGCCATACTGATACTGATCAATTTTTATATAATAGAGCTCCATGTAAATGTAGTATACATATATTTGCAATGCACGGGACTCATATTTATTTCTTTATATGAGCCCAGTGCATAGATAGCTTTACATGCATACATGCATGTGCAGTGTGTATATACAGTGTGTGTGTGGGTATATATATAGATAACTTTTTGTACCTTCTATTTCTCTGAACACTTTTAATTCAGAAGTTTTTAAAGTAAAAACAATTTTAATATATAAACTTTTTCATCAAAGAGACAGTGATTCACATTAGACACAGTTATAAACATCCAAAATAAACATCAGAAAGGAAGACAACTTGTATTTAAATTGCTCCTTTCACTTCCACATTCAATGAAAATATTGTATTCAACTAAAATATAGGAACTCTCTACAAACTCGAGAATATATCAAATGAGTCTCTAGTACTCCGAGGGTATTGCTGGTGTAAGTATATATATACAGTAGCCCTCGGCGCAAGACCACATCTACTGTAATGAAGATTCAAACAATATTGTACTTTAATAAAAGATTTTTATTTTTTATTCAGGCATATATTAAAACATTGCTTTTAATGGATGGGAGAATAACTTTAGTGTTTTAGTTGGTTAGAGAGAGTGGACAGGCATAAAAGATACAAACAAACATACAGACAAAACATGTGACAATTGTAGCCAGTATTCTTGTAGCCACTACTTTTGTCCTTTGGTTGTAATGTCTATTAATGTGAAGATAGAGTATCCTGTTGCGGACTCCTTTTTTGGGCACTGGTGACTGCTTCTTTAGTAAAAGGTTTACCAGTAAGATTTGTAGTGTGACAGGTACAGGGAGCTCACTGCAAACAGATCCATTATGGGTTTTCTTCCCAATTCGTTGGCTGCATGGTATGTCACTGGTGACTGGATCTAGGGAGAAGTTCCTTAGTTTGGTGGTGGTTTGTCCTACACGCTTCATTTAATCAGAGCTTCCTCGGGGATGCAGTCTTTTGTGCTTGCAATCAGGATTTCAGTTTCCTTTACACTGTCTGTGTCCTGTTTAAATGAGGCTGGTTCGTTAGCGTGTGTGGGTGTGTCTTGCGACGTCACTCTTTCATTTATGTTTGGCTATTTCTGGAGCCCTATCTTCCCGTTCAGGGGGAGGGCTACTTCACTATGCGACAGGTTATTAGAGGGGCCGTCCTGTATAAGACCGCCTATGGGGGGTGGCGCCATGACTTGCATAATAAACCAATGTGTGGGGAGACTCCATACAAATCTTGATCTTCTCTGGAGATTTCATAATGTACAAAGACGCAAGTAAAAGTATACACTTTTACACTAGGACATAAACAAAGGCACAAAAACATAAACATATTCAGCAAACAGTAAGAACAAGAAAGATTTTTAAACAATCTACAAACAACATTCTCATGGATTAAAATAAAGAAATAAGAAGTATGGTATCCGCCTAAACGATGTCTGTGAGCAGCTATCTAAAGGTTATAAGGGATATATATCGATCCCTAAATGGAAATATGCATATACTGTAAACAAGGAAAAACAAAAGTTTTGCAATATTACAGATAACCTTCTATGATATGCGCTACAAGGCTGTATTATGCAAACACTCAGTGCAGGTACAATGTATCAATGTCCTGACGATACTTGTAAGACTGTCAGTTAGATAGTTTAGTTCTGCCGCTGTTTAGAGCGGTTACTCACGACTCTGTTGTCAGAAGTTCTTATAGGATATATAGGTGGTTCACTTTAGGAGATTTTGAAACTCCTATTTCCCCGGCGGATATGGGTGCCGTCACCACTGCAAAATAAACAACGTATCTTCCTCGTTCTTCCGAATCTGATGTGTGCAGCGTGTCTCCTCGTTCTCCCGGAGATGGAGTGTTTGACGTGTCTCTTTGCTCTCCTGCAGGCAATATATGCTGGTGTGTCTCCACGTTCTCCTGAAGGCGCCAGTTCCTGCAGTCTCGGTCTGAGATCGTAGGGTCAGAGGGCAGGGGCTCGGCAGGGTTGCCACAGAAGGAGAACAGGAGAGAAGAGCAAACGCACTAATAGTGCATGAAATCTCTTTTATACCCCGTTCACACAGAGCTCTATTACCCGGGCAATTCAGTCAATTGCCCGGGTTGACTGCACTGCCCGGGTAATAGAGCTCTGTGTGAACGGAGCTAAAAATACTACCCGGGTAGCGCTTCCCAGCTCTACTACCCGGGCCAAAAGCAGGGTTTTACCCTGCTTGCTCCCGGGTAGTGTCCTTTGTGAACATATGTAGTGTCCTTCGTGAACATGTAATATTACCCGGGCAGGGTCAGGAGCAGGTGAAATCCTGCAGCCATTGTCAGATGAACGATGTCAGCAGTGCTGCAGAGATCTCTGTACTAACGGGAGCTGTGTCTCCCGAAGCACAACACTGAACTTAATCAGTGTTTTACTTCGGGAGATACAGCTCCCATTAGTACTCAGTAGTC
Source organism: Platyplectrum ornatum (assembly GCA_016617825.1). Lineage (NCBI taxonomy): Eukaryota > Metazoa > Chordata > Amphibia > Anura > Limnodynastidae > Platyplectrum > Platyplectrum ornatum. The sequence continues at coordinate 73,922 of JABWIB010001329.1, read as the reverse complement.
CCCTGTCCCCATAGTGTCCCCAGAGTACCCTCTAGTAAAATAAAAAAAATAGAAAAAATAAATATTTTTTTATTTTTTTAATAATTTTTTTATATTATTTTTATTATTTTTTATTATTATTTATATTCATTTTTAATTTTTTTTTGTATTGCTTGAAATATTTTTTTATTTTTTTTTCATTTAATTTGTATTATTTTTACATGCTATTTTTTAAAATGTATTTTTTATGTCTTTCATTTATTTTATTATTATAATCTGAAAAGTTTTTAATGGTTTATGTAATTTTTTATCTTTCTTTTTTTTATTTTTTTTTTTACTTTTATGTGTTTTTAAGTTTTACCTAATTACCCTGGTTCAGTGTGAAAGGTGTTGACCAGGGTAGTTTGTGAATTACCAGGGTAATTCAGCAGTGTGAACGGGGATAGTGACCAGGGTAATTCAGAGCCTCACAAACTACCCTGGTAGTAAAAGACAGAATTACCAGGGTAGTTGGTGTGAACGGGGTATTATTTAGAGTTATAATCAAGTTAAGTTATACTCACAATAAAACTGGTAACAAAGCGCTTTGTATATAAAACATAAGGATATACAGCATCCTGACTTGCCGATGCGTTTCGGACCTTGCACGGTCCTTTCTCAAGGCTTGGGGGTGCTGTAAATGTTGTATATATAAAAACTATTTCTTAAAGACACCTGAGGTATCTTTAATGTAAGACCTGGTTTGGATCACTTTCTCAAGGCTTGGGGGTGCTGTATATTAAGGTGCATTATATTGGGGATGAATTCCTCCCCTTTTTTTAATCTTTATTTAAAACATGTTGTATATGTAAAAACTATTTCTTTTGATATTTTATTATAAAAACATATAATTTTAAAACTTGTAGTAACAGAGAGAAAAGGTTGTTGCCTCTAGGTTATATTAGAAGGAAAAATTGCAGTATAACCGTTGTTTTAGAGAAACCATTTCAATTCAAATTCAGCGTTTAACCCTTTTGGTGCCAGAGTTTGCATATTATAAATCCATGTCATCTTGGATTTAACTAAAGATTCTATAATATTAGGGTTTCGCCAATTGTCCTTGATAACCTTAATCCCCAACATAGAAGTAATATTCCCTGGGTCACACCTGTGTTGTTCACCAAAATGTTTGGATAAGGCATGGTTCTCAAAACCTTTCCTGATATTTCTTAAGTGTTCTTGCCATCTTATATGTAGGGGTCTGGTGGTCCGTCCTATATACTGTTTTGAGCAGGAACACTCTATAAGATAAATCACATTTGACGTTTGGCAGGTGATAAAGTCATCTATGTTATACTCTTTCATAGTTTGATTAGAGCAGAATTTTGTGGTTTTGCTGGCTTGGCTCTTATGTGCTCTACCTATTGGGCATATGCCACAGCGATTAAAAACCTTTTGATTTAACCCTTGATGTTATGGGGGGATATACTCTATATGCACTATTTGTGAGAATATCTGCCAAATCTCTGGCTTTTTTATAGATGCATCTAGGTTTAGGTGGAAGATGTTCTTTTAATATAGGATCCTGCAGTAATAGATACCAGTTCTTCCTCAAGATTTTTTCTATCTCCTTATATTGAGGGTTGTATTGCGTGATGAAAGCCACAGTTTGCTCTCCTTGGTCACTAGGGGGTTTAGTTTTTTTGGTCAAAAGAGACTCTTTTCTTTATTTACTTCAACAATATGAGTATTTAGGGTGCTATCTGTTTACCATTTTTCTAAGAAAAGGTTCTTAAGGTATTCTGAATGTTTTTCAAATTCCCCCTGGTCTGTACAGTTCCTCCTCACTCTTTGGAATTGGCTTTTTGGGAAATTTTTAAGCCAATTTTTGTGATGACAGCTTTCTTGACTAATGAAGGAATTGCAATTGGTCAGTTTGTTGTAATTGGTGGTTTTTATCACACCCTCGTCAATATATATAGTCAAGTCTAGGTAGTTTACTTTAGAATCACTAATGTCAAAAGTGAGATGAATGTTTTTATCGTTGGTATTTAAATAAGTACAAAAGTTTTCTAATGATTTTCTTGAGCCAGCCAAGATAAACAGGACATTGTCTATATATCTGAACCAGGAGACCAAGTTTGCCTCTCATCCATTTCCCCTCCACACATTGTGATTTTCCCAATTTTCCATGAAGAGGTTGGCATAACTGGGGGCGAACTTGGTCCCCATGGATGTGCCCATTAATTGGAGACATCTTTAAAAAAGAAATNATTTTTAGTAAGCATGAATTTTATGCTAGTAGTTATAAAAGATTGAAGCTATTCAGTTTCTTCTTCAAAAAATGATTTTGTGGCTGCAATTGCATCCTCATGTCTGATTATCGGATAAAGCGATGAAACATCAGCAGTTACTAAATAGTACCCTGTTTTCCATTTAATGTTATTAAGTTGTTTAATGACACCTGAGGTATCTTTAATGTAAGACTTTTTCTCTATCTGTAATTATTTTGTTATCATTAAAATCTTCCACCAGTGCATTATATTCTCTTAGATATGTATTGGTGGGATTAGAGGTGAGTTTTTTATATGTCAAGGTATCCCCTAGTTGTTTCATTACTTCTGATTTGTAATCTTTTAGATTCAATATTACCACTCCACCTTAATTATAAGGTCTTTATTTTCTCACAGACTTTTTAAGGCTAGGATTTCTTTTTGTGTTAATTTGCCTTTTTTACCTTGTTTGTTTCTATTACTTTTGCACTTAGATTGGTTATTTCTTTGTTGACGATCTTCACAAAGCTTTCTACAAAACAAGCTCTAGCGTGCACAGGGTTAAAAGTGGATTTAACTTTTAAATCTTGTTTAAATGCATTGTCAATCTTATCTCTGACAAGGTTCTGTGAGAAAAATCGTCTTAATGAAAGCTTCCTTGCAAATTTTTGTACATCCACAAACACATTGAAGTCATTTATGTTGTTAGTGGGAGCAAATTTCAAGCCTCTTTTTAACACTGCTTCTTCATCTGCCGCTTCTTTCATCTTCAAGTTGAAGATTTTGGTGTTATCTATAACTTTTTTATGTTTATTCTTATTTTTATTTATCCTAATTTTTCTATTAATTTTCAATTTTTTTATCTGAATTATTCTTTTTTTATATTTCGAAGATGTAGGTTTCAATTTGGCTCTTTTCCCTCTCATACCTTTTCGTTTTGGGGATTTTTTTGCCGTTTTTACTTTTAATTTATTCTGGGAACCTACTGTTTTCTCCGGATTCTGGGTGGGGAGCCATAAAAATCCTGTTCTTGGCTCTGATAAATCCTATCTCTGTGGTCTGATGTATGATAGTCTCGCCGATCATCTCGGTATTGGTATCTCTCATCTTGATAATGGCCTTCTTCCCAATGCTGATCTCGGTATGTGACTTCATTATAATGTCTGTCATCATTATTTTGTGAATGTCGTTGGGAGTGAGTCTGTGATCTTAAATTGTAGGGAATTTTCATGGAATCAATATCATTATAACTATAACAACTTTACTTATATAACTTTATAACAATAGAGGACACAGAATGTAGCAGTCTTATTGAGCTGCTGTTGCTGTCCCAATAACTCGCGTGCTGGGAAACCTTTAGGACTTACCCCTGCTAGTTCCGGAGCTGCTGCAATCTCCAGGGTTACCCAATTCCAGAGAAGCATGGCAGCCTCCACTGGATGCTGAAGCACAGTACTCTTGGAAATTAAGACCAGCGTATGGGACAGGGATCCCCTGATGACCAGGAAGAGGTGTGTGGGATGAAACTAGGGAGGGTGTAAAGATACCCTTGAACCCAGTGACCTTGCTGTTCCCTTTTCATTTTATTCCTTGGCCGTGACCCCTGTGTTGTGACCCCTGGAATTCTGTTGGCTAACTTTAAGAAATATTGTAACATTGGAAAAAACATTCACAGCCTTCTCTGTATGTGCCCAGGCGCATGTGCCTGTCCCTTTAAGGTGGATAAAGTTACTAGGGAAAACAGGCAGTGTCTGGTTATGTTTCAGGGCTACACGGGCCTGAGTGACCCACCGAATCCCTGGTGGTAGAAGGACTGACTCTACAGTACAGGCAGCACTTGCTTACTCACCCAAGCAGTTGTCTCTCCTGTTCACCTGGATACTGCTGTTGCTTTGGGGAGCTGGCTCTAGCCCCCTCCAAATCATTTGACAGGGGTCAGACACCCAAGAGCTATTTTGCAGGGCCAAAGGTGAGTGAACACTTGACACATCCCTCCAAAGTCTCTGCTGCTCTCTCGTCGACTCCTCTCCTCCCGTGTCTGACACTCCTATTTTCCTCGTTGGCCAAGGCGTTTTCTTATTTTATCCTGGCATCAGCGCCTGCTTAATTGAATATGGCACTGGTGTCTTCAGGCTTGATCGCAAAATCATCCCCATCATCCTATCAACGTCCTCTCCTTTCATCCTCTCACTGCACTCACTATTCTCCGCCATCTGCACCGCTTTTATGCAGCAAGTCGTTGGTGGGGCCAGTGATATGGTGACGCACGCCGTGAAGTCTGCTTTCTGGTCCATCACCACCGCGGAGAGTTATTGGCTGGTGGTGACGTACCAGTGAGAAGTGTCAGCCTTTCCCTCAAAAGCCTTCTACATTTGTAAAGATCCATAGTATTGCATGCATTTGCATATTAACCATTCCCACTTGCACAGGTAAACAGTCAGGGACAACCTTAAGTTTTTGACATAAGTATATTGAAATTTGCACAAATACCCAAGTCTAGCATGGAGAGGGAAGACCCACTTACAAACACATCACCTTGTACATTCCAGTCACTTAACAATAATGCAGTTGTTTGTGCAGTGGGATCAAATGGACTTAAATCAANGGGAGATGGAAATCTGGATTTAGTACGTTATTTGCTTTGTGTTCTTTACAAACATAGTATTCTCCACAAATAAGACTAATTCCATTTTTGGAGTAAATTTGCTTCTGGACAATCATTTTATGGAAATAGTTTGGATAAAGCATAAAAATGTTCTCATTGGACCGGATCCAGACCTGTTTCCTCTACCTTCTCTACCTCATATGGGAATCTGGACAATTATATGTCCATACCTTCAAATCACCATGCTTTTCGGCTTCCGTACCCCGACCCCGCTGGATTAATTAGCATGCCCATCCCTGCCTACAGTATGTGGTCTCCTGAATTTGGTCTCCAGTAAGAACTTATAATGTAAGGTCTAAATGTTGTACTGTGTGTCAATGTCAACTAAGCGCTTGAGGAGAGCAGTGGCCAAGCGGCTGGGACCCTCAAGGCGGTAGCTCAGACAGGAGTCTTCAACTGGAGTGTGGGTCAGTCTAGAGAGGCAATGGCTTTGGAGTAGATTTAATACTACATATACAATATTTTCAATTTAAAAATAAAGGGAAATTAAGTTGGTGAAACTAAAAGTATCAAATTATAAGTCTGATACTTATACAATATAATTGTTTCAACGTTACTAAAACACTTAACTTCTGAATCTAGATGTATGGTGGGATGGAATTTTAAGTATCTTAGTATTAAAATGTTGTAAATGTTTTGGTAATGGTGCAATTGTATCATTTACAAAGTAAAAAATACTTGAATAATGAAATTAGCAGTTTGAGAAATACAATATAGTTAATAAAAAAAAGAAATCATATGCAATCTATATAAGTGATAATAAGATTTTGAAAAAGAAATATATTTGTATAATTGTGATAAAGAAAAAAAATAATGAGAATTGAAACTATTAAATAATAAAAATAGCTAAATATAGATTGCAGTTAGCTGTATTACCCCCCTCTTCAAATGTGGTTTGTCACCAGTTTTGTATCTTCCCTGAGCTTCCCCAGAGTGGGTTCTTTTATTCCTACTGAAAGCAATTACCTTCACAGCGTAATTAACATATTTCATTATTCAGAATGAAGAGTCCCTGCCATGACTGCAAAAATTTAACAGACACATATTTCTGTGGAGGAATAAAGAACTGGCATATACTTTTCCAATAAGAAATATTGACAACCTTTCTGGTAAGGTGAAGGATGCTTGCTTGTTAAAAGAAATATGGTTCATTTAATGTCATAGCAACTTGTTGTTGTTTCTTTCGAAGTGCACTTTATCCCGTCTATTACGGGACTGAAAATTTGCGCCTTTTTATACGTGGCTCTATAAGGGAAAAAATTTGTGGCATTGAATCGCAACCCTTTAATTTAAATACTGGTTTGGTGAAATACACCTATGAGCTTTGTAACGGAATCTGCATTTATTTAGTGTTGAGAAAACTATAGCAAAGTATGTCAACGGTCTAATTTTTTAGAATGAATCTTGATTTTAGGGCACTGTGAGACAAGACTTTTGTTTTGATAGCACTGATCACATTGTCCCAATGACATTTCAGCATGACATTTAATGCAAGCAAAGTTGTAGGCAAAACACAAAAAAAATTGTGGGGGTAAGAGATTCCTAGCATGTCAAGGGGTGGGTGAGGGGTGGAACCCGATACCCCCGGAAGCTTTATCTATTACACTGAGTTGGAGGTCCCTTCGGCCTCACAATCGGTAAAGCACAGTACTCACAGAATATCACTTGGGGGGTCTTGCTCTATACCAGAGGAACCGGCTCGCAGTTCCTGTATATATCATCATCGAGGAGAAACTCGTTAGTGCCCGGTATAGTACACTAAGGGAGAAATTTACTAAAGGTCGAGTTTGATTTCTCGCCTGTGCCTGTTGTCGGCGAGATTTTGGTTTTAGGGTGAGTTTAGTATTCACTATAGGTCGTGTTTGTCAAAACACGCCGGTTAAAATTTCATCCAATACTCGCTGAAATAAACTCGCCATTGCGGGTTTTAACATGAACCACATACATCTGATAGCATTCACTGTTGGCCGGGATTATTTCACGTCCCAAAATTCGCATGCAAGTTTATCAAAACTCGCCCATTCAAGCAGAGGCATTTTACTATGCAAATTTGATAAACTCACCAGCCATCCATCAAAGCACCATTAAGAACCCTATATAACGGCTCATTCATGGGTGTGCCTGTATGCAGTATATTCTGTGTGTTTGAAAACCCAACGGAGTTCTATTTGGCTTGCGGCTTTATGGAGGAAGATAGTCATCAGGAGAGCAGGAGAGTGACCATCACCATCCCCAAGTCCAGCCGAGGCGTGCGCTTCTTAGGAACGTACGGAAGTTCCATGTGCGGTTGGACCTGGCCTCCCTGTCTGATCAGGAGGTTGTGAAAATGTTTAGGCTTAACCGCACCAGCTTCCTGAGCCTTTATGAACAGGTGAGAGATTATTTGGAGCCTGATACCACCCAGTGTCATGCAGTGTCTGGGCTGCACAAATTAATGTGTGCCAATCACTTTCTGGCTACTGGCTCATTTCAATCAGTGTCTGGACAGGTGCTTGGCATTTTGCAGCCAACGTTTTCCAGACACTTATCTCAAGTGTTAAGTGCTCTGTATAAAATTTTGCGCAAACATGTCTGTAATCCCCTGCCAGGACGCAGAGTGGCAAAAGTTGAAACTGGCATTATATGAGCTCTCATGGTTTCCATCTGTACTGGGAGTCATAGATTGCACTTATAATATGCTGAGACCACCTAGAGGGAGGTCATTTGTATATTGTAATCGCCATCATTACCACTCCCTCATTTACAGGTGGTCTGTGATGCTAAGCAGAGGATTATGAGTGTTTATGCCAGATTTCCAGGCTCTTGTCATGATGCCTATATTCTGGACCGGTCAGCCATCAGTCATCATTTTGAAGCTGAGGAGATGCCAGAGGGCTTCACATAATGCCTTAAAATTTCACCTTTACTTTGTGTTGCTCATGGCTGTTTCTTGTGTCCTATCTGGTGATTCAGGATATGGGTGTCGCTCCTGGCTAATGACAACGCTGTTGCATCCTGATACTCCTGCACAACACCAATATAACGAGGCACACAGGTCTATTCAATGTGTGATAGAGTGTACCTTTGGGCTGTTAAAATCTCAGTTCCGTTGCCTTAACAAGTCAGGTAGCCATCTCCTCTATGCCCTTAGTAAGGTGGCAGATGTGTGGGCATGCTGTCTGCTCCATAATCTGGCTTTACAACAACCTTGGTCAGAGGATTTGGTAACAGACAGTGACAGTGCAGGAGATCAGTGAGCCACCAAATCAAGGCAACAGTAGGTCAGGGATACAGACACGAAATTGGATCATTGACAACTTCTTTGCCTGTGAGTTTTTGCCTTGTTTCTGATAGTACTTACTTATATGGTAGCGGGTGATTGTGTTCATGCAATGGCTCTTACACAGGACTGTTGATACCTCCTTTGCAGCGACTACTGCAACAGTGTACTGTTAAAATAATAGTAAGGTATAAAATAAGCGTAGTGTGCTCTCCTGGACACTAATACACGTAAGTATAGTCAGACATGTTTACTTTTGGCCTTGAATAAAATGAAACATTTTTTTTACATGAAATCTTGGTTTATGGCAGTTATTTGGCCAGTAGAACTTTGTACGAGCTGATCCCCATCATGTGCCACACGGTTCAACCCCAAAGAAATGGCAGGTGTTTGCCGCCTAAGGGCACTATACATGTTCCTGTTGTGTGTGCGTTGATGGCGCATGAATCTTTTCTGGTCTTCCTGTAATGTTGGGGTAGGTTGACGTTCAGAGGTAGTGGGACGAGATGATTTGCCGTATGTGGTTGTGGAGAGGAAAGTGGAGTAGAGGTCCTTGATGTAGGCTGTACCTCAGGTGGTTGTGCTACAAACTGTAGCGTGTCAAATTCCTCTTCATAATTTATTTGTTGTTCATCCACGTTGAAAGATATGAAAGGGTGACAGGAGTAAAAAAGAATTACAAGCTTGCTTTTAAACATTTACATTATTACTGGATTAAGTGACAAAAAATTTAGCACAACCATGTAAGTTATATGCTGCATGCTTGCACACACAGGCTACTTCAACTAAATTACATGCATAAATGCAAGAGTGTATGGCTGTGACCGTGCACATACCTAGTGTTTGGCGATATGTACGTAATTACATATGACAGTGATGGTCAGGAGTGCAGGTTACTGTGTGCTAGGGTATAATGTTTGCATTTTATTACCTATTTGTGTGACATTTAAAAAAAAACACATTAGCCATGCATGCATGTACTTTTCTTCATTATTCTTTACAGGTTATGTGAAAGTTTATGACTGCAACAATGTGGACTTGAAGTTCTCTGCGTCCAAGACACATAACAGAAAGTGTTACTCTCAGGATGTATGCAGGTAAGTATAGGTTTTTTTTTGCCATAATGATGTGTGCACATGCAACGTATGCTTTCTTACCTGCAATTTCAACATCAGGTGATGTTGATTCAATCATGTTGATGATTCAAAATCCTCCGGCCTTGCAACGTATTCCTCTGGGCAGCAGCGGCGGACAGATTTTTAAAACACTAGTCCTGTTTTTATGTCTTGCTTACTTACAGATACCTGTACACATACTATTAAAACTAACAGAATGTATACATACCTTCCTCCGCAGCAACGGATTCCTAATGCTGTGACCCAGACTGAATGTTCAGCTGCGGTGAAGATTCAGCAGAGGCGGGACCAGAGGCAACATTTACTTTGCCCCTTTATATGCATTTACTTACCATCCTCCTCCGGCATTTCTGTATCACGATGTGGGATCGGGACAAGTGGTCACGTTCCTCCACCAGTCTTCCTGGTCTGCTTCCTTTCATTTGAAATTTTCCGCTGCAGTCCCCTCTTGATATTTGAAAACCACTTCCAACAGTTTGGGATATCCCGCTTGCATCTTTCCACCGTGTTCACGGCATCATGTCTTAAGGCGGGGTGATGAGCCCTCACTATCCCTGCCTGCATGCTCCTCCTCCTACTACAACTACAAATGACCTACAACACACAGCAAGAACTCAATTCCACTCAACAGTCACTTAAATTTACACACTACACTACTCACCAACCCTTTCCAAACCACTCTGATTCAAACCAGGAAGTGTTGAGTTTTTAGTGTCAGAAAATGGCTTCTGGACTCTTTTTTTTTCTAACAAATCAAAATGAAGGTTAGTAGTTACTGCGCATGTGCGAAATGAAACTGATGCGAGAAATGAAATGCGCACAAAAACTCACCATAAACAAACTAAAAAAAAACGCCACTTACAATAGGCGAGTCAAGGTGAGAAATCCAGACAGCAAAACACTGCGATTTTGTAAATGTAGTACAATGGGGTGTTTGGTTATTTAAAAAAGGGATATGTGAAAAATTACCAGCTATGTTAGTGATGACAAAAAATACATAGGAGGCCATGAACTATATTTGCTAAACTGCAACCTTGGAAGAGTAAGGATGATGCCCATAGCAACCAATCTGATTCAAGCTCACAGTTTAATTTTGCTATGGGCAAAATTAAGAAACACAAGCCAAAACAGCGGCACAAAAACATGCAAGACACACAGAAACCAATGCAGAGGATACAGACACTCATCAACTGTCGCTAAGTCTCAATAAGCCACCCAACTCTACCACACCTGTGGCAGTATGCAAGCTCTATTATACAGCAGTGCCATACGTTATTAGTCAAAATGAAAAATGGTTGGGAAAAGACTATAGCTTCCTGTCCTCCATGTTCAATTATGTAAACACGCCTACAAGTAGCAGCCTTTTTAGGACTGTGTGAGTATAAAAACACACCCTTTTCAGTTTGTACAGTGTGTAGTTGGCGAGCGTGGGTGAGGGAGTAGGTTTTGTGGTGAGTAGGTGCATTGCTGTAGGTTCCTAGTGATTGTTGAGTGTGCATTTTTGATTGTGTATGTTTTAGGTCCTTTGTTGTCCTGTCATTGTTTTTGTGCATATTTTTAAACCTGTTTTGTTTTACCCTGTTAATAAGTGTTGTTGTGCTAGGTGAATGAGTGTGTATTAGTGTAGTGTAGTGTGTGTTTGTATTTTTCTGGTGCAGATTGTTGTTTGTGAGTGTCTTTCTGTCTGTGTGTGTGTTTGTGTGTCTCTGTCTGTCAGTATTTTATTGGTTCTATTCGTTTGTCAAATTAGTAAAGCCCTTTTATTTATTTAGTCTAACTTTATAATTATGTTTGGTAAGTAAGAAAGCTAACACATCACAGAAAGGTAAAAAAAAGTTGTGGTTGCAAATTGTCAAAGCTGTAAATTTTGTTAGCAAATATAAGCGGGATCTGAGAAACTGTCAGCGTTTTTCTGAAAGAAATGTCAAGAAAAAATTAGTAATCAAAAACAAAGAGGCAAAAAGAAAACAGGTGGAGGAGCCCATGTGAAAGTGTCATTTTTGGACTTGAAAACAACGGAAATCATTCATGGAATCCCCAGTCATGACACAGATGCAGCAGATGAAGGCGGCTAGTTTTTTTTCACAAAGTAAATGCTTTTATCATTATGTGTACACTACATAAAATCAATTTGCAGACATACGTAATATATTGTGTCAACATCTATTTTCATTTTACACAGATTATTCAGACACGCAAGCAGAGGACTCTCAGTCAGAGGAAGGTGTCCAAAACAAAGCATCTGGAGTTGATGCAAGTCTTGAAAGTGACATTGTTATGGTGGAGTCCCACTCATATGGTTCCTTCGTGGATTTTATTTTATTTTATAACATCCATCCTTCAGACAAGGGAAATATATTTGAAAAGGTTGGACAGTAGCAAAATGCATATTCAGAATTAAATGACCACAGACCAGAGGATTTTGAGCTACCAGATGAAAGGTCCGTGAACTGTATTTGCATAATTAATTAGTGTAATTTAGTGATTTCTGTGACCAATGCATAACAGGTATGATAAATAATGTAATATACTTACATAACAGGGCTAATATTATTGTGACACTTGCAAATTTGGAGGGTGAGGAGATGGTCACTCTTCATTTGGGGCCTGAAAAAATAAGAGACACTGGTGAACCCACTGCTAGAAAAAAAAAAACATTATTGCTATGACACATCAACTGAGGCTTCATAGGCAACAACAAAATCAGCAGCACAAACATCTGAACCATCAAAGCCTGCAACAACTGTTGGACAAAAAGAAAGCATTACAGCTATGCATTTCATTTCATATGTATGAATCCCTGACCTACTGTGCTCCTGATTTGATGGTTCACTATCTTCTGCACTGTCACTGTCTGCTACTAACTCCTCTGACCATGGTTGGTCTAAGGCCAGATTATGTAGCAGACAGCAGGACCACACAATATCGAACACCTTACTAGGTGAAAAGAGGAGCTTGCCACCAGACTTGTCAAGACAATTAAGCTAGATTTTAACAGCCCAAGGGTACATCCATCTAGTAGCCCTGTGTGCCTTGTTATATTGGTGTTGTGCAGGATTATCAGGATGCAACAGCTGTGTCATTAGGCAGGAGACACCCATATCCCAAGTCACCTTAGAACAAAAAATAAAGACATTCCTATTAGTCAGACACAAGTGTAACACATACCAAAAATATAGATTTTTTTTACAAATTGCAGGTACTTACCCAAAAGCTAGCCCTTAGGCATTTCTACCTTTTCAAATTGGTTATAAAGGGCTGACTGGTACAGGATATTGGAAATCACATGAGCTGGAAAACAATGCATAAACACTCATGATTTTCTGCATAGACCCCCTATACATTGAGGGAGTGATAGTGGTGTCCGTTGGTGTAGACAAAATACCTCCCTCTAGGTGGTCTCAGCGCAATATGAGTGCAATTTATGGCTCCCAGGACAGATGGAAACTCAGAGAGCTCATAGAATGCCCATTTCAGCACATGCCACTCTGCATCCTGGCAGGGAAAACAGACATGTCTGCGCATTATTTTTCACAGAGCACTTAATACTTGAGAAGTGTTGAAAACATTGGCTGTGTAATGCCAGACACTGACTGAAAAGAGCCAGTGGCCAGAAAGTGCATGGCACACATTAATTTCTGCAGCCCAGAAATTGCATGACACCTGGAGGTACCCGGGTCTATATAACATCTCAACTGCTCATAAAGCCTCAGGAGCTTGCTGCTGTTTAGCTGGAACATTCTAACAATCTCCTGATCAGTGAGGGATGCCAGGTCCAACAGCATATGGAAAAACTGGTCATGACGGGGTATGCCCCGACGGGGCTGGACCTGTAGCTGGTGATGTTCAGTCTCATTGAGCAACATCTGCCACTTGTTGCTCCATATTTGCCAAAAGCAAGAAATTTAATTAAATAATTTAATTCAATAAACCCTTCCATTCTCCAAACACACAACAGATTTACAGTTATCAAGAAGGGACAATTCGCATGGGAAAGGCACCATTTGAATGTGCATAATTTTGAAGTCTCGCATGTGAGAAACACAAACGACTGTTAGTGAAAACTTTAGCCTGTATGTCATTCATGTATAAATCCGCCCAAGCGAGATTATATGTGCGAGAAACAATTGAGAATAAACATTACGACATATACTAAACACGACCATTAGTAAACGCTTTATAACACATCTCAGAGTAAAATACGCCACACTCAGGTGAGATTTTAAACTCACCCTTTAGTGAATTTCCCCCATGAAATGTGAAAGTTTTATTGCCGCAGGATTGATGTCTAGAGTCCAGAGCCCTGATGTCCACACTATCTCTAGATCAAATGCTTTAGATGTTCTTTTCTCTTTCTACCAAAACAAAGTACATGAAAATACAGTATTATTAATGAATGTTGGACTAAAAAAAATAAAGAACATTTCTTGTATTATTTATCATAGTTAGGGTGGTAGGGGACAAGTAAATGGTCATCTGATCACTAATTTTAAATTTGCTTTAAAATTAATTTGTCTGTTTATGATTCATTGAAAGAAAGGCATTTTGAGCACACAGTACGTGATTCTTTAAATTTCATAATGTTGACTCTATCATTGTCAAATCCCAAAAGTTCAATCAGTACTACAGGTGAGAGATGATGTTTCCTAGCACAAGTCTAATAACAGGGTAACAGTAACGCTGGACAGTATCTGTGAACAAAATACAAAAATAAAGTATTCTCCCTGCATGCAAACACTAACATTAATGTTACCCCCCCCCTGCAATTCAACATGACTTTGCCCATGAGAGCGTAAGTCTTGAGTGTAAGTCATGAGTGTAAACCTGAATCTGGCCCATTAAGATTTACTAAAATAATGCATACAACTGCACAATTGCATTGGAGTGTCATAATTTGAAAATTACAACACACTTACATCGAACCCTGAATAAGCGTTTGTTTCTATTGTGTAAATTCAGTTTTAAAGATAAAGATTATACCAAATACTTATAACGATTAGTTGCATTGTTACAAAGAATATGAAATTGAATAAAGAAACTGCAGTATGGTGCGGTACAATAGAGAGAGTAAAATAAATAGAGTATTGCTGTTTAAAACAGGTCTTAAGTGACCAACTAAAACAGAAAGTTCTAAATTTCAAAATGGTTGAAACTTAAAAGTCAATATCAATGCTGCATTTTTAAAATTATGCAAATAAATACGATCTTCAGCATTTGTAATGTTTTATGACTTAATAATGGTAATTTACTTTCAGACACTTGATTATAAAATTACACTTTTCGAAATAACTCCAGAATGCAATTGTTTAATAGGAGATAATAAATATTTAGTACTTTTGATGATTCAGGTGGTATTAACATCTGCTGTGAAATAGGAGAAGCCTATTGGACAATCTGAAGTCATAGATTAGCATAAACCCAGCATGATTAATCCACATAATTTAGTAGCAAAATGATTAACCACATTCTGTTTATGCTAATCTCTGTTCCTTAAATGGCTGAGGCAAGAAACATCGTTTACATCAAAGAGCACAGCACTTTCAACCCATAACTGTGTTATGTTGACTTAATTATCAGAATATACACAGCATGTATGTCACTTTTATCAATATTTAAAATACATTGAATAATAATACTTAATTATAAATTTTCTGTTCAGAATGATTATTGGATGAATTTTATGCCACATAATCTTAGTATACTTGCATACTGCTCTAATGTTTATGCAAAAGTTAAAGATATTTTGGCATATAAATAATCTAGGCATCAATAGCATCAATATGCAATCTTGATGAGATTTCTTAAATATATATGTTAATAAGATTATTACAGATGGGTAAACCTCCATAACCTTTTGATACAAACAAGCAAATAATAATCTGATTAAATTACGTATTCAGTTTTATATTTTCTTAAGGTTATTTTAGAAGCACCCACAGCAATATCAGTTCAGTTACAAAGTGAATGACTAGACTGGTGTATGGTTGTTGTTAATTGTGTTCTGGTATAAAAAATGGTATAGAGAAGTGTACAAATTTTTAATTAAGCTATACTGATGGCTCTCTGGAATTTATCCAATTTACATAAGTATTAAACATTTATATTATACTATATTAACTAGTACAATTTATATTGTACTAGTTAGGTGCCGTTTAAAAAGTAGTTTTTATTTTGTAATACCTTTAGGAAGGCTATGCTGCACAGGTGTTGTAATGCAAGCAGAAATCCATATTGAAAATTTAACTGATATATATGAGAAAACTTGTGGCACTCAAAAGTTATCAAATAGAAAAAGAAAACAGAAAGAATTTTAACTAAAGTGCAGACTCAATAACCTAGGGTCTGATTGAGGGATTGATGGCCAGGTCCATTTAAAAAGAAGGTCCCCTTTGCAATAGCACAGCTCTGAAGAGCGCAGGGAGAGGGGCAGGCCATATGCCTCTCATCCCTGCGGTTGTGTCAACAGGCTCCAGCAGCTGTATATGTATATGCTAATATGTATACGCAGCGATCGCTGCAGTAACTGCCGGCTTTTATGAATTAAAAATTAAAAAACAATTAAATAAAAAACCCAACACACAAACATTTTATTTATTTTATTATTATTTTTATTATTTTTTTTTTTTATTTATTCTTTTTTAAACTTAATGAGGCAGGTAATTGTCCACAGTTAGAAAAACATCCAGCCATAGAAATCTTTAATTCAAGTTAACTAGCAGAATAGACTTTGAACTCTCACTGGCCTTTAAATTGGAAAAAATAGAGCTACAGAGCTACTGCCAGCCAAAATATATTTAGTTTGAGTCAACTAGCAAAATAGTGCTCAGAGTTTCACTGGCATCATAGCCAAGTTTAGCCACTAAACGTAAAGGTTAGGATACCAGTGAAACTCTCAAGATTATTTTTCTAGTTCACCTGAACTAAATATATAGTTTAATTCATGGCAAATATAATAAGATATAGTATTGGAAGTGTTGCATCTCCTGCATAATGCACAGCTTCATTGTAAACAGACATTCAGCTCTATAGAGCATTATGAAAAAAGTGTATTTTGTAAATTGATTCTGTTGTGTTCTAATATATCACTGATCAAAATGGTAAATGGTTATTGGACCCTGCTGTATATTTCTTTATAATTATAAGTAGCACTTATGCCCCAACCTTTCACATAAGGTAACCAAGCCCATAAATCATTAGAAAATAAATTTAGTTACTATAAAAGCTATAAGCTCTAAACAGCATGTTATGCAATAAACCTGAAAAAATGGAGTAACTCTGGAAAGGAAGAACGGTCAGTATTCACTACTAAACCAGTATGCTCTTAGCCACCATCAGTCCTATGGTTCAGATAATCTGTACAATAGGACAAAGTCTAGCCCCAGACCTAATGTTTGCTGTAGCCACTAAGGAGGGGATAGATTTGGGCAGCATACCGTCACCAGAACTGTTCGGTGATCTGACCAGGCACTAGTGAGACAAATCCTAGTTATTTCTATTCCTAGTGCTCACAGAACTGAAAAAATAGTCAAAATAGAGAAAATAGTGGACAAATATTTTGTTTCTAAATTTGTGTCCAAAATACCTACCACAAGCACCTACCAAATTATTAATTCAGAATTTTAATTAAACAATTTAAATCATGATTTAGATCAACCAATGTAAATCATGATCTAAATAAAAATGTTAAAAACTACAAAAAATAGATTAGTTTCCCTTTCACTTTTTTATAGTCTGAACAAGCAAACACAAAGGGGTATATTTACTAAGTGGCGAGACTGCAGTGAGATTGAAAAGTGGGTATGTTGCCCATAGTAACCAATCATATTCGAGTTCACATTTTCCAGTTTGTAAAATAAAACTGAGAGCTTGAATCTAATTGGTTGCCATGAGCAATATCCCCACTTTCCAATCTCACTGCAATCTCACCGCTTAGTAAATATACCCCAAACTGATAGTAAAGGTGGTCATCACCAAGTCTTCAGGCTATCCATGAGAACAATATCGTTGTCCTGAAGGCCATAGGAAATAATAGAAATACCTGTAAAAATAGAAATAAATGAAACGTGAGTATATTTTTATTTCAGGTGTGTTTGCTGGGTACCAGATCGGTACTCAGCTATTTCCCCCGATGCTCCGGCACCTCCAGCTTGTACGGATAGGACGTTGTATATGCATATTATTGAACAAGGTATAAACATCTAGAATGAAACTATTTACTTAATTTTAATTTTAAAAAAATCTGATTTAAATAAAAAAACTGATTTAAATATTAAACAAAACTGATTCATGTTGCAACAAACATAATTCAGACATCCTAGTATAGTTTATATATTTAAGCTCTAGCTTATTTTTAAATGAAATAATTCATTGATTAAAATATGCCAATAATTGACTGTTGTCCATAATGTACACATTAAGCATCACTTAGTCATATCTACTGAAACTGTATTTAAAAGACCTGCCTTTAAAGTGCACATAAAGGATTTGATACTTATCAAACTAATGAAATGTGTGTATTGCTGCTGCATTCACCAGATAAATGTATGTTATACATAAGCTCTTTATGCATCCGCCTTCTCTGTCTTTTACATTTGTACAATAGAAAAGAAATTGATCTCTACTATACTTATGTAATGAATGGGCTTCTCCAAGCATAAAGCCAATGGAATAGAAGTCTTAGAATATTAGTAGATTTCAAAGAAGACGTGTTCAACTTTAATTATATATTCACCTTTGATAATATGCACTCTTTTGTTGTATACATTTCATCATACAATTAAAGTTTATATGAGGGTACTGTCAAATATTTTAACTTACTGTATTACATCTGTGTGAATAAAGAGATTTGATTTAGATATACCCAGACAGGTGTTTCTGTGATTCAGGTCTTTCTGGGTGAAAATAATTGTCTTTGCTTTGCTTGTCTTATTATTTTAAACAGGGCATTTTCCAAAAACAGCTATCTTAAATGTCAACTAAAATGTATACATAAGACATTCATAAAAGTCTTGTGTACTCAGCATTGACTTATAAAAACCTTATACAGTAGGGTTATAACAAAAATTAGTGTTGGAAGTGTTAGAACAAAAATCTCTAGTTCAACCATCCTACAATAAACTGGACATTGACTCTACTATCAACAAAGTCTGAGTTTATTTGGGCGATACTACAAGAAATTGTACAATGACAGGAGGCAGGCAGTTATTGTCTGCAGGGCTCAAAGTGGGGATGTATACGGGGGTATGCCATACCTGCACTTCTCCCACTAATTGAAAACATAAAATCTCCATTGAATTTTATTATATTCTGTGTGTCCATGCCACTGCTTCTAAATGTCCATATCCCCACTTCTATGTTTCCAATTTTGTATTTTTTTTTATAAAAGTATAGTTTTGTATGTAAATAATATAATATTTAATTAATGTGTTTTTTTATAATTACACATGTAGCATGCAATGTGGATGCACACACTTCATAAATGTAATTAGACATCTATTTTATATGTCATATGTTTCATGATAACACATTGCATATGTACAGTGGGGGTGTATATGGGGGTATGACATACCGGCAATTTTCCCATTGATGTAATTGAAATATTACAAATCTCCATTGACTTCTATTATATTCAGTGTTTCCATACCCCCACTTCTAATTGTCCATACCACCACTTCAAAATTTCCACTTCGACCACTGGTACAGTATATAATATTGTAATGTGTAATACAGATTTTAGGGTTTATATATACTGAGAACAATCATTTTAAATTATATATAATACAATATATAAAATTATAAAATGTACAATTTTTGTTGTGATACTTTATATTAATTTTATATTACTGCCATTATAGGATGTGCTTAGTGCTGCCAAAGAACAATGACATTATAGACTGTGAAGGCATGATATTACTATTATTTAGCATCAAGTCAAATGCTCTTATAAAAGCATGATGTGATGACATGCATAGAAAGCCATGAACCTGTGCAGCAAGTGACAAATACAATGATTTGCTTCTATAGCCACCTGAAAACACAGAAGCTGACCCTGAGCAGTGTATCCATTTGTTGTTCTCACTTTGCTCTAATTATTGTTAAACACCTTAAGGGTTAATAAACTTCCAGAGTGCTGTTTTGGATAGTTTGAGGGGTGCAGTTTTCTAAATGGGGTCATTTATGGGGGTGTCTATCACACAGGCCCCTCAAAGTCAAATCCAANGTGANCTGGNCCCTNAATTNTTGAAACTTTCACATTTTCTTAAAATTGCAAAAAATTGCTACTAAGTTTATGAGCCCCCTACCGCCCTAAAAAAGGTAAAGGTGGTTTAAAAAATGATGGCAACAGAAAGTAGACATATTGAAATTATTATTTATTAACTATTTTGGTTGGTATGACTATCTGTGTTACAAACAAAAATTGTGACATTTTGAAAATGGCGGAATTTTTGCATTTTTCATGAAAAAATACAGGCTGTATCTACCAAAATTTACCACTAACTTAAAGTACAATGTGTCACGAAAAAACAATCAGTTGGATAAGTTAAAGCATTAAAAAGTTATTACCACATAAAGTGCCATGTCAGATTTGTAAAATAGGGCTTGGTCATTAGGGACCAAATAGGCTGCGTCTCAAAGGGGTTAAATCCGTTGTGTGTATTTACTTTGTGCATTTGCTGTGCTACCCACAATAATAGGAACAGTAAACACACGTATATTTGAAACCATGGGATTGTTCTAGAAGGTTAGATATGCAAGGTGAGGTGTTCACGCCATGATTATACCGATTGAATAGAAGTGATTGGCCACACAAACAGCAGTCAGTTGACCGTCAAAGGGGTGTGTTTTTCTAGTTCATGTAATATATTTGTATAAATGCTATTATTGTAAAATATCGATTTGTATTTGTCATTGTAATAGTGACAAGTTGTACATACAGCGTGTTACAGTAACAATTAACAATAAAATGTATGCATTAACTATAATGTCTCAGTTGTCAAGAAGTTATTGGGTAATCACAAAGCAGACAATTATGAAGACTTTTTAAAACAATTATATATACTTATTTAATATTTATAATTTTGTCTTACCATGCAATTATGCCAATATCAATTTTTTGTGAACTTTCTAAAAAAGCTAACATTTTTATCAAAGACATTTGTATTACAAAGTGCTTTAAAGAAATGATGATTTTCTGTATATAAGTGAATGCCTAAAATCTCCTTCAAGCTCCAGCTAAAACTATTGATCTGTGAAACACATTGCACTCCAGGGAGGCAATTCACTTGACATTACATATCAAATGATGAGATGAATAGTGATCATGGTATTTTGTAATTAAGATTCTAAGTATCTTACAAATCATTTAAGTGATTGAGTGTCAAAAGGGCAAAGTAAGTTGCATAAGTATATTCATTTCTATAGCATAAGCTAACCTTATACTAAAAAATGAAAGAACATAGTTAAAAAAGGGAAGATTTTAATGGCAGCTATTAGATCTATATATTGCCAATTTGAAGTAAATAAAAAAAGACAGAGGCATGTCCATTCTAAAAAAGGTTACATACGATATGTAATATTTATATAGCAGTAATATAGACAAATGTCAAACTATTTGACAAATGTCAAATAATTCCTTTACAGCAGTTTTCCCATATTTAAAAAGGATCTATAGAATAAAGATTAAAAAAAGAATGACAATAAAACAATAATCATAGCAAAACTGCTAGTAGTTTAAGTATATTGGACAGAATCCTTCCTGCCTATGTAGGAAGCAAGTGTGTAGCCTAAAGAGTGGGTAGCCTAGCCCGGTTCACATCGGTGAAGATCTCTCTCCAGATATACCAGTGACTTTCTCACTCTAATCAATGAAATGAAAGAATTGCACTCCTCTGTTCATGCTGATGTGTGTGAGTTCGCTCTTAATGGCCTCAAGACTGGTGTTGCTGACCTGGAAACTAGAACGGACCACCAACTTTTTACTCTCAATGTATTCTGTGTTATACAATATTAATTGTCGAGTTTTAAGTTATATTTACTTACATGCCTTATTTGCTTTTGACCCTTAAGAAATTGTCTGTATGCATTGGTCGTCTTACTGCTCCATTTCCTAAAAAATAAATATACCTGGTATCACACATATTTACCATCCACCTGGTACCACGTGTGTTTTACACATGTACAGGTTTTGCTATGTACTTGTGCAGCCCTGGAAAATACAGGCCAGCTCTTTTGCAGACATCTGATCTGTCCTGTACCCAACCACAAGAAGACAGTGGCAATGATGTCTTCTGCTGGAAAGATGCTGCTGCTGAATGCTGACAGTTGTTCATGAACAGCATTGTTGAATGTTGTTTATAAACAACTTGTCAGCAGCTGCCAGGAAAAACAACTCTTAGCTGTAAATTACAGCTTGTGGTTGCATACCTATTGGCACCTATGTCTCAGTAGGTACTAGAAAAACTCTTTGGATATCGATATAAAATACCTACATCACCCACAGTGAAATGGTTTCTCATTTGACTGTTGAGACACCATTACAGCTAATTCTTGCATAGAAAATCAATTCATTAAAACAAAATATGTTGTATGTGGTGATAAATAATTTAGAGAATAATAGAATAAAAGGTTTATTAAAACTTTTGCAAGAAAAGAATGGATATAAAGAGTATATATTTTACTGAGATGTGACTTTAAACTGGAATGTTTAAATCCCTTTCATTAAATAAAGAGTTAAAACGTTCCTGCGGCAGTTGGCACACTTAATATTTCATGTAACTGTGTATATTTAGTTTTCAGTTACCATTTTGCAGAAATTCTTAACACTAACCAGTGATCACTGTGGCCACACTGGGTATTTAAGAGCCACAATTCTTGTAGCATCAATTTTTTAAGAAACAGTGTTAAGTACGTTTATTACAATATGTACTTGAGTATAAGCCGACCCGAACATAAGCCTGAGACACCTCATTTCAACTAAAAAAAAACTATTTATTGACTCGAATATAAGCCTCCCCCCAGTATTTCTGTCATCCCTGTGAAAGGCTCATGTCACCGATGGATCATTGCCCCCATAGGACTGCATTGTCTTTGGTCTCTATGCCCCAGCTCCTATATCCAAATCTTCCCATATAGGTCTCTGTTGTCACCCTCTTTCCTGCATGTGCACTTTTAAATATAAGGCAATGTTATGCATCTTTGCCATGGTGTAACCCATACAGCACACTATCATGCCTGTGTCAGCTCTGTGTGCTCAGTGTGATGGGTGAGTGGCATGCTGCCTGCCAGTGTCACCCTCTCCCCCTCCTTTACCTTAGCTCCACCTTAGCTCTGAGCTCACATCTCTGCATCATCCAGGACAATGACTCGAGTATAAGCCGAGGGGGCACTTTCAGCACAAAAAATGTGCTCAAAAACTAGGCTTATACTCCAGTATATACAGTAGTTTTTTTTGCTATTAGTAGAGAGAGAGAGAGAGAGAGAGAGAGAGAGAGAGAGAGAATGAAATAGTTTCTATGAGCATATGTTACAAATGTTAAATTATCTTACAATTTCTTAAACTTAAAATCTAAAAAAGTACAACAGCGCTGACACTTATTCTTATTCCTTTTAGATGGCTCATATATATACACAATCAGGCAAATAATATATATTATAAAATAAACTTTACTTATCAGAAAACTTCATAAAAACAGCCAAATCAACAATAAAACATCAACAGAAATGTATAATGTCCATCTGCTACATTCATATAATATGCTTCAATCACGGTTAATTTGCTGCCGGTGTCTAATGGCAGCTGTATATTTAATAGATAAATGTCAAGTAATAGTAAATAAATGAACAAACCACTGTTCCTTGCAGAACCTCGGTATGAGTTGATCTGTGGGAGCTTATTGCGAATTATTGACCTCTGATTCTCTATGGGTCCTCGGTGTCCGGGGATTCCTGTGGAAACTTTTGTCCACCTCGGTGGACTGTAGGGTCCGATCGTTTCTCCGTCCATTCCTTCCACTAGTCTCACAGGTGGCCAGCACTCAGGAAAGTGAATTGGGAGCTGTGGTTTCGCTCATATGGATGATTCAGTAAGTAGTGGATTAAAAGTTCAACTGAATCATTTGGAGCAGGTAGAAGTAGCATTGGATTAGCACACTCTTTCAGTGTCTGCAACACATTGGGGGGTATTTACTAAAGGTCGAATTGTGTAAATCGATTTTTTCCCGTCGATTTTTGGTGTGAATTCGCCCTCTTGGTATTTACTAAGGGCCGATTTGCATGAAAACCGCATGGCCGAATGAAATCGCGGTCGAATGTTCGTTCGAATTACAGCTTCGAATGTAAAATCGATTTTGTGAATTCGCTTCGATTTTTCCCTATCACGGCCGTTGTGA
>JABWIB010001329.1:31994-45507 GCA_016617825.1 Platyplectrum ornatum | reverse complement strand
ACGTCAGTGTGAAATGGAACCGGACGAATTCCAAATCGAACGGCGATTTTAAAATCGAACATAACTAGGAATAATTCGACGCGATTTCAGNCAAAATTCGCGCCAACAAATCGGAGCAAATCGCGTTCGAATAAAATCGAAACTCACAAATCGAGCCTTTGTAAATACCTAAATTCGCGAACATTGACGATTTCTAAATCGATTCGATTTGCTCCGATTTCTATTTGGTCGAACAATTCGACCTTTAGTAAATACCCCCCATTGTGTGTTAAATGCACTTTCTCAAGCAGTATTTCCTTTCAGCTCCAGATATATGGGGCTCTTGATTGGTAATACCAGTCAGCTGTGAGATAGGCTCCATACTCGCAAACTGCATACATCTATATACACATATATAAAAATATTTGGTATCATTTGCCTGGTGAAAACTCTCATTTTAAAAAGCATAGTAAACCAAAGTATTTTTCCACAATATGTTGTCTCACAAAAAATACATTTAATACATTTATTTATTTAATAGATTTCCTTAACGGATTTCTTGAGGGATTTCTTAAAGGGGACATGAACTGTTATGATTCAAATGAATTACTCTAAATGAGACATCATTTAAATGAGACGAATAACATTTATTTAGCAAATTTTTATTAAACTTAAAAAATTAAGCTCTTCTTTTATATATTTATCCTGTGAAACGGCATGTTCTTTGTAGTAATTGTGTTTATTAGCCTATTTATTATAAAAGCTGATCCATAAGTATACAAGCATACATAAGATTTTCACCCTGGCTACTAGCTTTCCTTTAACAGTAGATGTCCAGACTAAGGGCTCCATTTACTAATATTATCGCTGGGGGTGATATTACATTCATCCAGACTTGCAGCACTTCGCTGCAAGCCTGACAACATCACCCCCAGCATTTACAAATACTCACCTGTCCGACGAGGTCCCTCGATGAGCCACGGGATCACTGCTGACATTGACGTTGCTCCAGGTCCCAGCGCATGCCCAGTATATCATTGCTGGGACTTTCTAAGATTCTAAAATTTCTAAGTCCCAGCATCGTATACCAGATGCCGGGGATCATTGCTGTCTGCAGGAATCCCTCGTCTCATCTATAAGGTGAGTAAACTTCAGTTTTTTTTTTTTCTACTTTTGACAGTGTCCCTGTCTCCCCATAGTCTATTAGAGGGAGGAAAGGGATTTTTCCTTGGAGCGGTGTGTTAATTACCGCTCTGAGGGTTTGTAAATATAAGACACATCGATTTCATATGATAAAGTCTTTTATCATATGAAATCGATAATTTGTGGGCTTAGTAAATGGAGCCCTAAATATCTTAATTGTACCTCCTGAAGTTGTATCTGGTTATACACTGCACAGCACTCTACGGCAAAATATTTTGTCACATATTCTTAGGATTGAAAAGAAGTTTTCTCCTGTCATGCAAAGAATAATACTACTGAGACAAAACAGATGGTCTATGTGTACTTTCTGATTTAATAAAAGCAAACAGTTTGCATCATCTGATGGAAAAGAGTTATTTGACATAAAAGAACTTATGAATTGTAAATCATCTATTGTAATTTTGCAAATTGTATGTATATGTGGAATACAGTATGGATTTTATAAACATCACAGGAATATTATAAAGAATAATTATCTTCATTCAAACGAAAACTTACTAGATTGAAATAAATAGCAATTATGAATGTTGAAAATTAATCTTTTATTTTAGGAAAATGAGTTATATGTATATGAGTTAGACCAAATCATTTTCGAGAGGTTTATTCATTTTCCATTATTATTTTTATGTATAATTATCTAGATTTGTATTTAAGGTGTCTGTTGTTTTTATTAAATAAATGGCATGCTGCCAAGTGTTTTTTACAGTAGTTTACAGTAGTTGATTAATTTTTATGTTATTTCGTATTATGATTACTAATTGTTTATAGAATGTCTCATTTATTTGAAAATCGTATTAATAAAAGAGATATTCATGACGTTAACATATGTGCAAATGAGGCAGCTGCCAGCTGCAGTGATTCTGCTAAGGATATCACTTAGCATTGTGTCTGTTGTATGGTGTGTACGTGCTATTGAACATCTAATAAAAGTGAGTGCGTTTTAGAAATCATCATCGTCTTCTGCACCATAGAGCGGATTGCATTATCTGCCAAGTAACACCCAGGACAAGCTAAGTATTTCCACAGTGTAATAATGATGGTGCATTACAATTATGCACAGTAATAGTGGTGGAGTATCCATAATAACCCTGTTATGGAAAGACTGTCTTGATGTTTGCCAGCATCAGTACATACATATTCAAGGGACATTTGAACATACCACTATTACATGCTTCCATTATATTGTTGAGGCATCAGTAATATGTTGCCTTTTTTGATTTATTTAATATTGTTTGTTAAAAAATATTTCAATTTTACAAGCACTGAATTTTGTTGTTTTGGTTTTGTCATTATGAATTAGCTGTTTCTTGTTTATATTCTTTTTGTACAAAAACATTTTTATTGAATATTCAACTATCCAAATACAGGTACATCACAGAGTAAATGACAGGAATATCAGGAAATACAACAGCCTATTATGAAGGTCTATGCAAAAGGAACTTTGTCGTCAAATTAATTAGGAATATGTAAGGGAATATGGAACGAAGGAGGGGGTGGGGTCCTAATACATACTGTGCTAAACAAGATCAGGTAGAAACAGAAGTGGAGCCATCCAAGTAAAAACCAAGAGTTAGAAACAAGAGACTTGAGGAGCACCAGACGGTGGTCCACCTGCAGAGTATCAAGATAAAACTGCCATTTTGTGTGAAAGTTTATTACTCCTGAGTCCTGCCTCAACATCTGAAAATACTGATGTATTCTAAAAACTTTATTTTCTGCAGTTCTTTATAAACTTCTGTAAGTGTAGGGCCAGTGGGGCGAATCCAGTAGGAATTAACTGTGGCTTGAATATAGAAATTATAAAAGTAATACATTACATAAGCGCCAGTAGCTTTTTATAGAGATTTGATAGTAATCTTAATTTAACACTCAGAGCTCAAAAGGCGAAGTGCATACAGGGCAATGCCATAGCTTCTACCACTGATTTAATTGGAAAACTAGAAATCTCCATTCACTGCTATCATTTTCTGTTTCCGCAATGCCACTTACTTTGAATGTCCTGCTTACTATGATATCACATATGATAGCTGTGCACAATAAGTTGGTCTAGAGAGATTAAAAAAGTCTTTGTTGTAGTTGTCCAATAATCGCAACAAACATTTTTAGTTTTATTTTTAAATCAAGAACATTAGATGAATACATATAATTCACTGATTTACAGAATAAAAATCCTAATCCTTATGTGCAATTTAAGTTAATGGAATGTTTTAAAAGAACATTAGATGGTGTTTTACCAATAAATGGTTAAAACACAAGCGCTTATGTATTACATCAGTAGTCTGCAGATCTGACCTGAGGATCCATTAATGTCATGTTTTATAGATTTTCATTGTAAACTACCAGTAAATCACTTACTGGGTCAATTTTTCTAGGTCTCTTGCACAGTGTGAATTTAGCTGTTATCTCAGGATGGGGGCCTCATCTCACAATCTAAACACAGTGCAAGCTAATACATCACCTATTGTTAAACATTTGCAAATATATTATTTATTGAAATTGAAAGAATTGTCTGTTGTTTTAGTTCTGTCTGTTCTCTGCTTGATGTACAATAAAAGCAACTGTTCTAATTTATTCATTTCTTTAACTGAAATCATTTCTTGTAGATCACTTATTATGCAACACAATTGATTGACTGTTTATTTATTCCTATTTATTAAGAATTACGGTACTCTTTTATCACATCATTAGTTGTTGATGTGTATGAATGAATGACATTTTAGCCCTGCTAATTGCTAGCGCAGCTTGCACCATGTCCAGAAATAGTGTCAGCTGTGCACAGCAGCTATGAAGCAGGTATTGTCCTGCTTCAGTACGTTACCTGCTTCAGTACGTTAAACAAAAATGTAAACTTTAAAAAAATATATAGTACAATTACTTTTAAAACAAATGAAATATGTGTGTGTGTGTGTGTTTCTGTTTTAAAAAAAAATATATTTTATTTTCTATAAATGATTCCTAAAAGTTCCTAAAAATTTTATGAATGCAGCGAGCGCTGCGTATATACATTAGCATAGAGCATCTGGAGCCTCTGCGCTTTATAGATTAGCACAGGGATGAGGGGTGTATGGCATGCACCTCTCCTTGCGCAGAAACTCTAAATCAGGTCCAGAGTATGAGCACTAGGGGTTCATGCATGCTCAGGAGTAATTAATAATTTAATTACAGGATGTGTCAATTACAGTTCTACTCTGTATATTAGTTAATATCATCTATGTATATTATATTATATTAAATTTAACTGAAAGCAGTATACCTTTTGTACCAGTAAACCCACTATTTTTACAAAGCTTATGTATTTAAGTAATTAATTATATA
Source organism: Platyplectrum ornatum (assembly GCA_016617825.1). NCBI lineage: Eukaryota > Metazoa > Chordata > Amphibia > Anura > Limnodynastidae > Platyplectrum > Platyplectrum ornatum. The sequence goes on along the minus strand of JABWIB010001329.1, from coordinate 41,010 downwards.
ATAACCGTTAGTAATTTGCTTTTTACTAACTGCCATTAAATTTCAACACCTTACTGTGTATCGTAACATTAAATTCTGCAACATTAGACATTATTGGAATGATAAAACTCTGGGGACACGATTTAGCTCATTTTGTATTTACTGCTGATTTATCATATTCACCGGTTATTTCTTTGGGGGTTTTTTTTTAATGTTTTTATTGACAATAATTTACTTATTTTACTTACATTTTACTTATAATAATACAATATGTAAATGAAGCAATTTGAACAATTAATAGCTATAAATAAATATCAACATAAATATTTACATTTTTCTAGGTATTAAATAAGTTAACAATCATAATATAGTTGATTTTTATACAAAAATGATGTTCTATGTAAATACATAAGCCACTTTGTCTCAAGATCTTGATATTTCTATTACTCAGCAACCTAGTAGTGACCGCAACTGATGCTGTTTCAACCAGACCATCACTTTTAATGGCAAACAGTTTATCCATAAACTTCTCTTTTATAAAACATAGTTGATAAAGATAGAATTTCCACCAAGTATTAATATTAATAATACTAATACAAAGTTGATTGTGTCTGGCAACTATCATTCAAATAGTGGAGTTTAAACCTAGGTGTGAAGACAGAATAACCATCTAACAGTAACTATGACAAAAATCATGCTGTTATTTTTATGATGTAATTTGGGAGTTGAAATTATTTACACAATAATATATGTGCTGTATAATAATGACAACAATTAAATCCTAGATACACTTACATTTTAGTTACACGTATTGACCCATACTAGACTCAGTCATCACTAAATGAAATTGTTCTCAGCAGCAGGACACCCAGAAAAGCTGAAAAAGACATGTATATGCTAAGAGATTATATATTTCTTTTATAAAACTCCTATCACACATAAATTCATTCTAGTGTCTATCATTTGTTAAGTTGCACATGGCTCAGCCGAAATCAGCACTTAGAACAAGAAGAGGCTATGACACCCAAGAGGCCAAAACGGGCAATAATTTCATATAAAATATTTTCTTACCTCGATTCCTAATGTATAGCATCAGAAAACGGGTATTCACTGCGTCCATAGCATAGTACTCTTCAATTTGCTATAAAAAAAAACTCTCTTTATGCATTCCTATAGTAATTAACATAATTACTATAGTAATTCCTATAGTAATTAACATAATCATATATATAGTGCTATGCCACAGTCCTCTGCTCCTCCAAGTTGTAATGTGTGACGCTCTAGACTTCTCTCTCATCTGATGTGTTTCGTTGGGTTACGACGTCGTGACATGCCCCCCTGATCATAACCCAACGTAATGCATCTGGCCACGTGACCTCTTGGTCATTCTATGAGCAAAAATTATAATGCTATTACACATACATAAATGTTATTTGTATTATTTACTTGCTAATTATTTTAGGGGTTTTATTTTGCAAGTGAGCTTCTAAAATACTATTTTTGCTGTGAGATATGTGTGAGGTATCCCACAACACATGTAATAGTTATTATCAGGAAGACATTGGTGCCTGTCATAATGGGGCATAAATTTTTTGTGACATACCTAAAAATGGACCAATATATGGGCAATGTGAGTTATTTTAGCAGCAGAGGCATTAAAAATCACAATGGCTAGTCAATTCAAATGTGTAGAAATATTTAAAATTCTATTAACCCAAAACATTGTACAACAGTAATATGTAATGGGTCAGTAGTAACCTATTGTGAAAATCACTTGAGTATTTGCATCTTAATAAATAAAGACATACTATTGTATCTGTGCTGTGTAAAGAATAATCTTAAACATATTCAGGGTCACAGAGATGGGTGAAATAATCAGCATTATGGTACTTGTTTTTGCAGATCTACTAAGAAAATGTATTAAAACAAGTTTTTATTGTTATAATGATAGCTCAAAGTCATCACTAATACTGAGTATAAGTAATTCATTTGTTATTGCTTAAGTTACAATTTGGACACTTTACGGATTTCTTGGAGTTGATGAATATTGGGAAATAGAATGCAACTGTTAATAAGGATTCTCTTGTAACTGCCAGAGATTGACAGCTTCGCAAACTATCACTTGAGAATTGCTTACCATCATCATATTGTCTCATTAGCATTTAGTAACCTCATTTGCTTTCTGATTACTTTTCCTTCCATTTTTCATGAACATTAAATTTATTTTCTGTTTATTGCAAATTTGTAAAATTCAAAGATCAATTTTACTATTGGGAATGTTAAAATGGGCCCAAAATGTGGGACCCAAAGCATTATTTAATAAACTACCTCTCATTTTGGTTCTGGAGTTTGAGATAAGCCGTGTTTATGAATGTAGTGGTTGGTAGGGGGAAGGTGGGTTATTTAATTATGTTAATTTCTACTGTCATACATTATGCTTCTCACAGATATATGCTAGAGATCTCTTGATAACAAGACTCATTTATTTTTTAGTGTTGTTCAAATCTTAAGGGATATGGTACTGTTTATTTTTACTATGACTATCCAAAATGAGTCAGGAATATTTATTAATAGATCTTATGCTTTAGGCAGTGAATTAAGTGACCATTGCAAATCATAGAACTGATATGATGTCCAGAAATTCTGGCACCAAAAATATATAAGTCAGTGCAAAAACCAGCCTCTCAGCCTGTGTGTGTGTGTATATATATTAAATACAGATAATACAGAATATATACAGAAATATATATATATATATATATATATATATATATATATATATATAATATAATGTCAATATTCTTAATTGCGATATTGTAATGTACCGCATTGTAAAAATCTTAATACTTTTTTCATTTAGTGCAACTTTTTAATAAAAGCACATTTTCTTTACCTTAGGGATGCACCTCCACTGAGTTCCAATGCCATATTTTTTATTTGGGTTAAAAGTGTTACCTGCATGACTTTAAAGGCAAGAACATCTCAAACAATGTTTTATAAAATAAATCTACATATCAGTTAAACAAATTACTGTTGTTTATTATTGTGCAGTGCATGTGCACTTTAACAAGTTTTCTACCATCCAATTTTTTAAATAACTTGGAATACAAAACCATTATTTAGTGTATGGTCAGTCCTAGGCATATGTGCATGAGTTTATTATATTAAGTTGAAATGCAATACACTGAACTTCAAAACACAGAGTTTTTTATTCTCGCAAAGAGCAGAAAGCAAATGCATTGCACTATGGAAATATATCCTCCTCAGTTTGCAGGTTTAACCGTGTGTGGAGATTCACTTAGCAATGCTTGGAAAGTTGAATGCAGGTTTTCAGCTTCATTTCTACACAATTTCCAAAACTTACTGAAACCTATATTTTATATATTGTCATTTTAATAGCTAAAATTTTGTGGCTAAAATGTCATTGTTAACACAACCAGAATCTATAGACCAGGGAGAAAAAAAAGTGAGGCTAAGGGCAGTCACTGCAGCAGCTTTTTAGTGGCCAAAGTGGCAGAGAGGCAAGGACTGGGTTTAGACCCAATCCACAACGGTGGAAGTCGAAGATGTGAGTGGAAGGATAACTAACTTCTAAAAAATTTGGATGGAGTCTACCTCAGACTGATGGGTAAGAGAAGTAGTCATGAAAGGTTACAAGGTAGAATTCAACAGGAGCCCAATTCATGGTGTCATCTTGCCCAGCACAAGGTTCAGAGGGCTGGGCAAAGCTCGTCTCACAAGACCAGTTTGCAGCACTGTCTTTTGAGCCACGTCTCCCAGGACATTTTAAAAAAGTTTTGGTAGACCCCTTAAGCTGTGCCAGCTATAGGCCGATTTTCCTCCTGAACATTGACATCAAACTTTACTCCAAAATACTGGCTAACTGCTTGACCTTGGCCCTCCCCCACCTAATCCATTATGAGCAGGTGGGCTTTATGGCGGGAAGACAGGCTTGGGATAACATAAGGAGAATCATTGACCTCATTCAAATTGCAAAGGCTGAAAGACTCAGCTAGCGGTGCTCTCACTCGATGTCGAGAAGGTGTTTTACCAAATCTCTTGGTCATTTATGTTTGAAGCCCTCTGACATTATGGCTTGTCAGGGGCCTATCACGAGCGTTCTGTCATTGTTCACCCACCCCTCCGCTAGAGTGATGATCAATGGGTCTTCTTTAACCCCCTTGGACTGTTCAATGGCATGAGACAGGTGTTCACTTCCCCTCTGAAATTTGCCCTTGTTGTTGAGCCTTTAGCCGCTGTCATACAGTCAACCCCCACTATACATAGCTTCCCGGACATCAAGCTTTACTACCATGCAGCGCATCTCAGCCAGTTGGTGGTGTCCTTTGTCCTCCCCTCCACTTTGTCGTGGGCAGACATTGAAGCTTCTTACCTAAACTTCCGCAGTCTCTCCTCGCTTTGGAGACTCCTCACACGTTGGGCACTCCATGTTGCTGACAGACTGCTGTCTATCTGCTTTGGCTTCCACCTGTGGGACAAGTGCAAACAGGCCTGGACCATACCCCATGACCCCCTTTATATTAAGCCTTTGTGGGATAACCCACTGTTTATGGCTGGGTTTTCAACGGCCTTCTCCCCCAGATTTCTGGCAAAGGGTGTCTCTCACCTCAAACAGCACCTTGTCCGGCGCTCATGTCCCTCCGCAGTGGCTCTTGAATCTCAATACCCCTGGTCTCTCTTTTACATTCCTGGAGTATCCCCAGCTCCAACACTTTCTCACTCCCTTCCTCAATAAGGCCTCCTATACTGACTTGGCTACTGTTATACCCTTATCACTACTAGCTCAGACCTATACTCTACACCAAGACACTATGCTGGTGGCCCGTTTCTCTTACTTAGGTGCTGGCTGTATCACTGACCTGCTACTACATGGTGGAGTCAAAATTTTCTACATATCCCTAATATGCATATTGGTTTGTTTACTCAAACAACTACTGTTATACTATGTCTATATGTGCTATATTTGTATATGTTCTGTAACATGTGTTTTCTCTTTTGCTGTTCAATAAACTGAAAAGTAAAAAAAAAGTTTCAGAAGTAATAATTGCAAAACTAGGCATATGAATTTGGCATTATCTCGATGATATTCTAATTGCAGCTTCATCAAAGGAGGAGTCAGGGGAGCATATGTTTCAAGTCATTCCCAGTGTACCCGGCAACAACGTGGTTGGATGGTCAAGTGGAAAAAAGTCAGTTATTCTCCTCTACAAAGGTAATATACCTAGGAGTTTGGATCTGCATGGTACCTTGACCCACAACAGAATTTCAAAAATTATATTGGTTATTCAGGCCATCATCCACAGAAGATAATATAATATCCAGGGACTGTATAAGAATCCAGGGGTTAGTAGGCTCTACCATGGGCCAGATTTCAGACCTGATTTCAGACTTTAAGTTTTAGACTGCGATCTATCTATGGAAAAAAGACAGCTGTGATCTATCAGTCGGGTGCAGCAAGGTTAGATCTAGAATGATGGTTGCAAGAAGACAGACTCAAGGCAGGGAAAACCTTCATGTCACAGACAGAGGTACTTGTAACAATGGACACATGGGAAACAGGACACAGGAAAATGGGAACTGTCAGATATAGCTTTTCATCAGATTATACAGAGATGGGGTCAGCCCAAGAATGATCTCATGGTGATTGCCAGGAACAAGAAGCTTCTAGTTTTCCTATCCAGGTACAAAAATGTCCAGGCTCTTTATATAGATGCACTAACAGCGCCATGACCTTGCAAACTGGCCTATGTTTGTGGTTCTCCCTCACTGGCCCTTGGAGCTACAACCTTGTTAGTAGATTCTTGTCTAATAATAATAACAATAATATGCCCCAATATCTTGTGTAAATACCTCCATATGTGGGATATAGATGACAGGGAGTGAAAGCAAGAAACAAAAACAGAAAGAAGCAAATATGGTTCACATAAAGTACCTAGGGTAAGTGGATACATACATACACCCATACATACATACAAACATATACGAACACACATATGCATACACACACACATAAATGCATAAATACACACATATACATACATACATACATACATACACACTTCATATAAGGTGGTAACCTGACAAACAGCTGGCTGTCCTTATTGCTCTGTTCACAAGATGGGGACCTTCAAAATTTTCACCTAGGGCCCGCAAAATTTTGGGAAGCCCCTGGCTCTAAGCAGGGCTGAATTAAAAACCTTTTACTAAGGCTGCCATGGCCATGGCTGCGTACAGCAAATACACAGTGCTTGGGCCACGGGGGTAAAAGATAGAAATTTTATTTTTAATATAAGTAGGGGGGAGGGCCCAAACTGACATTTTGCACCTGGGCTCATGAACATTTAACTATGCCCATACTTTATTTATGCTTTAAATAAACTACCTACAGTTAAGAACATGTGACTGAGTTCTCAGTCTAATCAATATACCTTAGGAGCTTTGGGGTTAATCTCAGTGAACTTAAAGATCTGTTTTTACTCAGTGTTACTGTACCTGTATTTAGTTGCCAAATGGATTGCTGGTTGCTCAACTGCACATCTTGAATTTCAAATATATACTTTACATGTTCTGTAAGAACATGCAAAGTAACTATAAAAAAACATTAAGGATACAGGATCAGATTCAGACTTCCAAGTTTTTCAAACAAACTACATATTAAGTCATATTGTTATTGGTTTACCATGCTGTGCATATTAAAAGATGCATGCAAACTGTGCTAATAGATCAGAAGCCTTTCAAGGCCATTTAGACATGGCCAATTGAGTCAATGCAAGTGGACATGTTCAAAAAGCCCAGTCAGAAACATTAACATAAATGTACCAACAATTTACCACTGTGATGAAAGGAAAGTTTTGTGCCCTTATTTATAAAAGATACAAAAATAATAAAAACAATATTAATTGGTTTTGCTTCTTCATACAATAATAATAAGCATGGCTATATTTTAAACACACCAATTAAAATAATTTTTAAGCAGAACAACATAAATATGAAATAATATGAAAACCAAAGGCACACATATATGTTGCATTTTACTGTTTATATTTCAGGAACTGCATACTTGGAAAAATAATTAATTGTTATAACAGAATTTTCAAGTTATTTTTAGTATTTTTATTGGCTTGGCAGACAATCGTGTCATTCTTAAATTCATGTGTATAATTTCCCATTTGACTAGACTGGTGCTTAATACAAAACTGAAAAACAGCTGTCTCTAACTTTCACTGCCACTTATGGACCAGTTTATTACTTTTGCAGGCATATTGGCTTCATTTTCAAAGTCATATCCTGAGCATAATGTCATTGTAGACACTGCTAAATAAACATGAACTTAAACTAAATATGTTAAATAATTTCAAGATAACAGCAGAATTTAATATATTAAATATAATATTTTAAAGTCCTTCTAAATATTCATTTTAATGCTCTATATTTCACAGTTACAGTTCATATATTATATCACATGTAAAACCATATAAATAATAGTGTATAGAATTATGAAAATGCTTATACAGCATTCTGGCACAAAAGTAATCATATGTTATAACAGTGCAACCAATCATTAATTTCAGTCTCTTAATGCGTATTAAACCTTAATGCTTCCCTTTTTTTAGATACCTTGATTCTACCCAACCGCACCAGTCTCTTTATTTTTATTTCAGAGTGCACGTCATATTGACCAACGTTATCACAATTGTATCAGGAATACCAACAATCCACAAGTAATGTAGATTAATTGATCCGTCTGTATGCCCGCATGTAACACCGGCTGTCTCCAATCAGGACCATTGAATTCAGAAACATGCAGCTCTGAATCGCACAAAGAATCGCTAGCCCAGAGGCTCAGGCTCCTATAGCTGGAGAATCTGCTAATATTTACATGCAGAGATCTCTGCACACATCAGGACATGGTGTATGTTGGACACCAATTAGCAGGGCTAAGCCCTGCCAAAACCTTATATCCAAATGTGAAAAGGGGTGATGAACACGGATGCCTTTGCGCCCACTTCCGTATCCTTAATTGCCAATCTGCGAATGCCAGGATGCAGCCAATATGGTGAATGCACCTCTTTGAATCAAGTTCACTATTGCTAATGGACGGTGGAGCAAACTTAATGGACTGATTTAACAGCTGTCATCCCTGCACAAAGTAAAGCACCTTCTATCTCTCCCATTTAAACGTTACAGTGTTATTGCCAATTATGAAGATGAGATGCAGTCGAGGATTCCTCCAATAGGAGGCAGCACTGAAAAAGACTGCACCACTACAATCGTAAGCAATAGGGTAGGTGAGTGCTAAATGAACACTAGGGGGTATATTTACTAAGCATGGAATTTGCTGGGGAATTGAACAGTGGGGAAGTTGCCCATAGCAACCAATCAGATTCGAGCTTACATTCTCCAGTATGTAAAATGAAACTGAGAGCTCGAATCTGATTGGTTGCTATGGGCAACTTCCCCATTTTTCAATTCCCCAGCAAATTCCCTGCTTAGTAAATATACCCCTAGGTTGTGAGGGAGCTAGAACATAATAGGGAAAGTGCTGAGGTAGGAGATTAAAGTGGTGACAATTCTCAGGTGGAAAAAGGATGTAATGGCAACGATATATTGAGTCCTCATTTGCCTTAAATTAGGTGTATGAAAAAAAAAATTAAGAAAATGTAACATTTTTTTAATATGAAACTTCTTATCCTACAGGGTTGTTACAGTCAACGTTTTAGCTGCTTTCATCAGGACAGGAACATAAAACTTTACATTACCAATGTATCCCCCGTACTCTTATCTGTTAGGAATGATTATGGCACCTGAGCCCGCAGCCGTTGCGAGAGGGGTGCGTTCTCTGCCAACCCCTCGCTCACCTAATTGTCAGCGAGTTGCTGCCCATGCCCTATGACGCTGAATTCGCGTCCATAGGAATACTGCCCAGATCACATACATAGAAACATAGAAAGTGATGGCAGATAAGAGCCACATGGCCCATCCAGTCTGCCCCATTGTGTATTTAAAACTATACCAA
>JABWIB010001329.1:8937-19091 GCA_016617825.1 Platyplectrum ornatum | reverse complement strand
CTGAATCTGGCCCTGTGAGAGAAAAATATCATAGTGTGACATGTAACTTCCTAATACCTATTTTCCACTAAAAACCCAGGTTCAGACCTGGGTTTTTACCATGCATTTTCCCAGGTCAAAAAACACCTCTTTTCCACTGTAGTGTGAATCTGTTTTTTTCCAGGGTTTTAAAGGAAAACCCTTTCCCACTACTGTGAAAATCCCAGTAAAAACTCTGCATTGGTCCCAGGAAAAAACCTGGGTCACTTGACTTGAGTTTTTTCTCTTTCCATTTCCACTGATTAAAAAAAACAGGGTTAATCTACATAAACCCATTTTTTGCCAGTGGTAAAGGGGTATTAGACTGACTACTTCTTCTGTGCTAAGGCGATTTTATGTTTTTTTTTTACAATTTTTTTGTTTATGTTTTTACTATTTTTATTTTTAATTTGGTAATGGACAGGGATAGATTTGAAATACCTAGGTGTTTTCTTGTTTGGATTTCCATACATACATATCTATATATGGGCCACATATAAATTACATATGTTACACAGATGATTCCTTATATTGAAATTTTAAAAAAATCACAAGCTCATATAGTTAAGTTCTTGTGAATTTTGTGGTTAAATTATTTGATAATAATATCAGTGTAATATATGTAATATATATGTGTGGCATATGTTAAAAAAATATATGTAGGCATGCACATACAGACCTTATATATAAGGTTTTTGCCATTTTACTATCTAACTGCTGCTGAAAATATACTCCTGGCTGGGCATAAATACTCCTTAATTAGTCTATAAGGAGTATTTTCACTCTGACAAAAAACATGTAGCACAACAACTTACTGGAAGCTTAGATGGTGTGCATCACCTCTTCATACCCATACCTTTTGTAGAGTGGGGTGAGACTGTCTATGAATTGCTTACATGTTTAAAAAATAACTAGAATGAAAAACTAAATTGTAAAATTCAGATTTTTTTGTATTAGTAAGATGCAAGACCACTGCTGACTGATGTTTATGTGTACCTGTTTTTTTTCACTTGTATGTACTGTGTTTTTTAAGTATGTTATTGAAAGCATAGGTGAAGTTATAAGCATTAAATGACCCCCTGTGCTGTGGCTCCTAAACTGGTCATCCACTGCAACGATTCTCATTGTAATAGTGCAATTAACATTCCTGGTTTAAAAAGTCGTTGTTATGGATGGTCACTATTGTTGCATTTCACAAATGATTATCTTTAGTGAACTTGTCGATAACAACAATTTTATCAATCTGAATTTGATTGATTATTTCGTGGGGTCCGATATCTTGTAGTGAATGGCCATTTACGATATTGCTAATGATTTTTGGAAATCTTGTTTATGTTATACTACCAATTTTTTTTAGGGGAAAGATAATCGTTCTAGTGTATGGTGCAAATACTGACACCTTTGTCAATGGAAAAATCATTCACAATATCGTTCAAATTCATGGTGAAACGAGAATTGTTGTAGTGGTTGCACAGCTTTAGAGACTAGCTAGATGAAACACTATTTATCTACTCTGTATGTCTCCTGGGATATTGATGTATGTTGACTGTATTATCACTGTAAAGCTGGCCATACACTAGAAAGATAATCTTTCCAATCAACAGATAAATGACCCTCACAGCAGAAATCTGTTAGATGTGCACTCATTAAATGCATGTTTTGTGAGTACACATGTAACAGATTTCTGCTGTGAGGGTCATTTATCTGTTGATTGGAAAGATTATCTTTCTAGTGTATGGTCAGCTTTACTGTTACTAATTGAGTTTTTGGTTCTCCCATAAAATTCTTAAAAGTATACACTAAACCAGTGGTAGGCAAAGAGCATCTCTTGGGTGTCAGGTGCTGTCAAACTACACGTCCCATAATGCTTTAACTGCATAGACATAGTTGATACTCAACAAAGCATAATAGGATATGTACTTTGACAACATCTGGAGAGTCACACTTTGCCTACCCATGCCCACTAGACAAATTAAGTTTTCGCACAAACAGACACTGTGTATTTTGCCTCTTTTATTCAGTTTAAATTAGCTGGCAAACATGGCTGTTCTATAAATCATCCTAACCTCACTTTTAATGATTCATACACTCACACAGCCTAACCCTAACCTCACTTGTGCCAAATTCATACCCTTTTAACAGCCTAATCTTAACCCTCTGCCCTTTCTTTAATTTTATTGAACAATAAAACTTTTATTTAGGGTAGATTAAGACATTAATAGGGAGGGAGGGGTATAGCAGCTTGTACTATTACCATGATTCTGCAACCACCATCCCACTACTATTTTACCCAACTATCCCCTTCTATAGCCACCCTCTCCCTGTAGCCGAAACCTAACCTCCTCTTCTGCTTGTTGGGAGTTGTGGTTACCAGGTAAATGGAGTCGGTGTCACCAGCTTTCTGCTGTCTGTATTTTGGAAAATATAAATTGTGTTTTGAAAAACATATTCAAATTAAAACTAATTCAATATTAAGACTAATTTTTAAACAAAATGATAAAAAAAACAAGCTTTGTACAATAATAATCAAATATTTTACTAAAATCATTAATTCATACACAAACATAAAGTAAGCTGGCTAGTGACAAAATAGTATCAGTAAATTTGACCAAATAGTCTTGGGAAATTGTTAAAATGTTGTAATAAATTGGTAGCCAATTGTAGCATATTTCAAGTGATCATCAACCAAATTTGAGCATGGATCCGGCATGGTTACTCAGAGTGGTCATACCTCCACTGATCTTATATGTTGGCTGTCTTGCCCTAATTATACCGAAAAACAGAATGAATATACTGACATCATTCTAGCTCTGTTAATATGCAACATAATCTCATAATTAGAATGATGACACATGCCCAACTTCATAAGTTTTATTGGAACTACACACAGGAAATTTATGAATACTGAAAAATAACTTGCTTTTCCATTTTTTTTATAAATGATTACAGTTCCTTTTAAAAAATGTATTAACTACACAGAATATTATTATTTGTGTGTTATTTACAAAACAAATTACATCCATTGTTTTGGGATCACCGTCTACATGAACATAAAAAAACATAGTACAATACATTTACCTCAGTTTATTAGACTACTGAAAAAATAGGAAGTGAAAACAAGTACTATGTCACAAGAGAGTAATTTGCTAGGAAGTTCTAATTCATAATTATCTAATAACCTCATAAAGAAATAATTACAACACTTAATTGCCCAAATGAATGAAATGCAATTAACAATAACAGTAGCAATTACTTGATATTTTCTGAGAGATTTATGTTGCATGATAAATGCTAGTCATGGATAACTGAATCAAATTTGTTTGTCATATTAAGAAGGGCAAGTAGCAATTCAGATGGTACATAGACTTTTTGGCTCTTACAAATTCTCACTGTCAGTTGCCAACAATAGGCATAATGCCAACAAAATCCCATTGCAAGCACAAAAGGATTAACAAATCATGTGGCAGAGTTCAGGTTTTAAACACTGCTTAATCAGGAGTCAATAATTTGCAGGAGCCTAGGTGATTCTTGTAACTTGTGATTTTTTTTATATAGGGCCAGCATATTAACAGAGATAAGTGTGGTAAGTGATATTGATATATTTAATAAGTAAGACAAACAAACAAGCGAAATACTGTTACTATACACATTTTATATCATAATAAATCCTGGTGTTATTAATGCATAACAGCATAATTATAAAATNTGGTTTATTGTAAAGTTAAGCTACTAATAAAGGACCCAATTCAAAACGGTGACTCCGCGAGATAGGCTCTGAATTGCACAGAGGCGGGTGCCGTTCCTTGTCCCCTTTCATTTGAATATGTGCTTTTAGCAGGACCAATTGAAGCGCATTAATAGTTGCCTGCTTTTATGAAAGCAGCATACACTCCATGTAAACTTTTGCAAGAGGCTCTGGCTACAGCAGCCAGAGCTTCTGCACTATTTAGCTTAGCACAGGGATGAGGGGCTTATGGCATGCCCCTCTCCCTGCGCTAGAGCTGTGGGTTTGCGCAGCTTAGAATCTAACGGACCTATGAAACTATGAATCCAGTCCAAAGTGTCTTTTGAGTACATAGGTACAGTGTTGGATTAAATCGCACACCCTCCGTCATATTACAAAGGTTACTATAATACCCCAATTCTTTAATCTGAGCTTATTTTCCACATTATAGTGGTGGGTGCTATCCAGGACCTCTATAATTATTATTCAACTGTAAAAAAAAGTTCATGTCATGTCAGTTCAACTTCGAGTACATGTCAGTTCAACTTCTTAACCATTAAATAATTTATTTATTAACAAGGTTTTATATAGAATCATTATAAAAGAACACTTGGTAGATAGACCCAGTGGACCCTTTTCACAAGCTTTAATAAAGCCAATTTCCATACAAATTTTCTCTGATATGTTTAACAGTATTGAGTAGAGTTCTAACATGCAACTTTTGTTTTAAATAAAGGCAGAGTTTAAGAATTAGTATTAATGTTTTAAACCAGGGGTTCTGAAGCAGTTATAGTGGTACATGGACCACCGTCTTGTGCTAAATGGACCACTGTCTTGTGCTAAAGGAGGTAGCTTCCAAAATTGTACTTAAACCAGGTAAATTTGGCAGGAATCATCATCATCTATCATCATCTTTGTGATATCTATCTATCTATCTATCTATCTATCTATCTATCTATCTGTGTTTCTCAATTTATTAGATAGATAGATAGATAGATAGATAGATAGATAGATAGATATGACTAAATGAAATCCAGCACAAACATCTGAATCTTGAGGATCAATATTATGCTAGAAGCCTTATGTGTGAGCATGTTCACTCTCAATGGACTGGATCTAGACTTGCGTACTATTGAACTTATGAGCGTAAAGTTAGTGCTATTTTTTGCATGCAGGGAGAATACTTTATTTTTGTATTTTGCATACAGATACTGACCAGTGTTACTGTTACACTGTTATTAGACTTGGGGTATAAAATATAATCTCTCAGCTGTAATACTAAGATATGGCTCTAGGCATAGGCCATATAGTCAAGATGCCTAGGGCAGCATTAAACCAGAAGGGGTGCCACTGAGGTCCATGCTCAGGTAATGCTCACATTCTCCAGTATGTAAAATTAAACTGAGAGCTTGAATCTAATTGTTTGCTATGGGAAACATCACCACTTTTCAATATCCCTGCAATGTCCCTACTTAAATCTAGGCCCAAGACTCTGCACTCCCTGCATGGCTCGGGTTTCAACTGTCAATGATGTTACAGGTCACATTGAGTCCAATGAGCATAAAAAGCTCACATTTATTAAATTTGGAACTGATCATTAATGGCAGCCATGTTTCAGTAAATAGCTTTTTCTAGGTGTATATGTGTGTTTGTTATTTGAAACTTTTACTAATTCTGAATGACTTCCATTTTACAGCATTCAGTCAGCACCCTAATATGTCCGTAATACATAAACTCATACACCCATCTGACATTCTATGTCTCAGTTTTTCTGCTATATAACTTTGCAGCACACATTTTTAACTATTCTTCATTGGGTTTTATTGCTACACAGATGGAACGATTATCATATGTAAATATATTTAAGAAAATATGGATGTCTTTGGAATACAGAATATTTATACCTAACAGACTATATATACACGTTGCTCAATGACCCCAATGCAAGCCGTTTCAAATAAATCCTATACCCATCAATTTTTCATTTGTTGANAAAAGTAAGAAAACATCCATACAAATATCAATGTCATGGACTTTTCTGAAGATTTAAGAAATTTGGCCTTTGCTTCCAGAATTCCCGGACAGCAGGCAAATCTCCAGGTGTTTGATTTGCTAGCACTGATCACTGCTAGTAATTCAGCCCAGCCGCAGCATGTACGATTTGGATGGTAGTACCAATAGTCTCTATAGTGTATGAAAATATTTGTTTTTCATCTTCTTAAATGTTTAGCACTAGACAGAATTGTGCATTGCATGCATTTGAAATAATAAAAATATGTATGTTCCTTTAGTATCCATCATTGCTTCTAGTTTATTTTAAAATAATTGTTATTTGTGGAATGCCGTTTTCTACAAGAGAATAATTTAATAAATACTAAACACCCACAGCTACATTTTATAACAATATAAATGCTTTCCACTTTCTTGTTATCCTTGGTTGCCAGGGAACTAGGAAAGAGAAATATGTGTGATATTATATGATTGTATCTGTTAACAGGCACCATTAATTATGCATGCCTTCTGACCATTTGTGTACCAATCATACATATTTTTCAAGTGCCAGTCCTATGAATAAAGGCTAATGAAGACCTCAAGTAATCAGTAACCTGAGACCTTCAATCAATTACATTCTAATAGACTGCAATCTATGCATCATTTGTAAAAAACCCAATAATCAGAAAGTATTTTCAGATTGTGATATTTCAGTTTTTCCATCAACCTTCCAATATAATATCTTATTACCTAAATTATCTAGTTTGCATGACATATTCCTAACTGAATATGTTATGTATTATTTATTAATTACAAAGTCCACCCTTCCTTACAAAAAATGCATTTTATGCTTTTCAAAATAAAGGGTCAGATATTGTGTGAAGTGGTCATATTGTAACCAGGTATTCAGTCACTGCAAATCTAAACATTTTGTCAATGTACTGATTAGTACAATATAGTTAATACATATGCATATAACAGAAAAAAAAGATTATAGAAGATTATATGAAAATAGATTTTTATCACGTGTGACTTGTTGATGGTTAAGGCAGAGTATAGATCTCATATATTTTGTATAGAACTAGGTACTGCCATTATGTGACACAATAAGTAGTATAGAAGGTTAAGGTTGAGTTAAGTGGTTAATTCTAGCTTTATGTATTCAGCATGCTAACAATGATTTGATTACTTCTCATGTAATCACCTCTGAGACAGAACCATCATACTCAGCAATGGAAGGGCACAGTAACATCAAAAACCACAGGACAGAGTACATATCCAGGCAAACAGGTGTCACCACAGCTGATAATGATGGTGGCACTTCATCCGTGAAAACAACACTGGATTTGTTTAACATTAACTTTATCGGGAAACAGTGCCAGGTAAGTAGTTATGTTTGCAACAGCATGATGGTAGACAGGGCCGATCCAGAGTTTGAGAGAAGGGCAAAACAGGTGCAACTATAGACATGGATTAAACTAAACTTTGAACTGCAGGGGAAAGCAATTCTAAACTATAAAAATAGAATTACAGTTGAGAGGTGAAGTTTCCTAGCTAATTTACAAATTAAACAGAAACCTGTGCAGTTTGTGAGTTGTGTGTGCAAAAGCAAAGTATTTTCCCTGCATGTTAAAATTCTGAAGCACCCCTTACATTGCAACATGGTTTTGATCAGGTCTACATTTGCACTTCCACTTGCACGTCCCAGAGGGGAAGGGGTTATGAGGTATGTATATAGTTCTTGATTAGTTATTTTAGCACAAAAGAGATCTTGGCCCTGATCCAGGGGGGCGCATCTGCCTGGAAACCAGACCGATGTGCAAGGAAAAGCTGATCTGTGCATACACTTGTGCTCGTCCGTATATTTGAATGAGAGAAAGGGCATTTCATTTACAAATGCGGCTTTGAAGGGGATGCCCTCTCATGACATCATGCAAGCATGGTGTAAGTCTGAAGCAGGCCATTTTTCCTGTGGAAAATGACCTACTTTAAAGGTGTTTAAAGCAAAAAACAAAAAAGTTTAGTTTGTGTTTTGTTTTATTTTATTAATGATAAAACTGTGTTTCTTGTGGTGTTCTTTATGTATTTATTTATTTATTTTGTTACATTTTTCCATTTATATAAAGTTGTCATAGTAATTGCAGTCATTATGCTGGTTAATGAAAAAAAAATAATGTGCAGCCAGCAATAAAAAATACATTCACATTATTTTCATTGTAGCATAGCCAACCATAGTAACAGACACAAGTACTACGTTGTTTTTTTATGAATGGAAACCGAACATACAGAATCTAAGGCAATATAAGCAGTAGCCTGTGCGCATATGGCTTCACTGAAGCAGGGAAGAGGGGCATAATGGATGACCCTTTACCTTGCGAGAAATTCAGAGGTCGATGTTTCAGCTGAAACACCCAACCTCTGAATCGCCCGGAGTGTGGGGCTGCGCATAATTCTGGATCAGGCCCATTTTCCTTAGTGATTTATTTGACAGACGTGTTTTTGGTTTAGTGTGCTTGTGAGAAGGCTCACGCAAAAAGCAATAGAAAAAAGAACATGTAGTAATGTAGTTACCGATGCTGATGTTTGGAGATGACTTAGCATACACAATTTTATACAATACCTCTTCTATATATGTATATGAGGTATCTGTATAAAATTGTTATGGAGTATGCCCAGCAAGTCCCAGAATTGTCTTACTGCACATGTGCTGGAACCGCACTGAACAACAGCAGGTAATTTATTTTTATGTATGGATGGAGGACCAAGTGGCTGCCTTACAAAGCTGCTGTGCTGAAGCCCCCCGCCAAGCCGCCCAAGAAGCACTCACTGAACGAGTGGAGTGGGCAGAAATCCCCAACGGAACTTGACGGTCCGCCCCCCGATACGCCTGATAGATGGTAAGACGAATCCAACGTGATAAAGTCTGCTTGGTAGCAGGCCAACCCGTCTTCTTGGCATCATAGAGAATGAACAATGAATCCGATTTCCTCATTGAGGCCGACCTTTTTAAGTAAATCCTAAGAGCCCGCACCACATCCAAGCTGTGAGGGATAGGAAATTCTTGAGATACCGAGTCCGATGGAGGTGATTCTAAGAATGCTGGGAGAATAATCTCCTGATTAAGGTGAAATTTTGAAAGAACTTTCGGCTGAAAAGAAGGGACTGTGCGTAGAACAGCCCTGTCCTGGTGGATAATAAGGAACGGTGATCGGCACGACACCCTCCTGGCCGAAGCTATGGCGAGTAGAAAAACCAGTTTCCAAGTAAGAAACTTGAAGTCTACCGTTTCCAGGGGTTCAAATGGTACTAAATTCAGGTCCCAGGGAGCCACCGGGGGTGTAAAAGGTGGCTGAAGATGGAGAACTCCTTGAAAAAGTTTGGACCTCAGGTAACAAAGCCAGTCTGCGTTGAAACAGGACCGACAATGCCGAGACCTGCACCTTCAGGGAGCCCAGTTTGAGACCCAACTCAATCTAAATCTAAAAGTCTAAAAAGACGGAAGGATAGAGGAGGAAAGTCTCTACTCTCACACCACTTAAAGTTAGCACGCCAGATACGATGATAAATGCGTGCAGAGCATAGTGGAAACAACCTGGTCGGAGAACTAGCTTTCAGAATTTGGGCTTCAAGAGCCAAGCCGTCAAAGTTAGGCTCTGAAGATTTTGGTAGAAGAATGGACCCTGAGACAGCAGGTCTGGTCGGAGAGGTAGAGGCCATCCGGGACCTACTGCAAGACTTAACAGATCTGCGTACCAGGACCTCCCCGGCCAATCCGGAGCAACGAAGATTAGAGGAACACCTTCTGACTTTGCCTTTTTTAGGAACCTTGGAATCAACGGCACTGGAGGAAAGGCGCAAGCCAGACTGCTGTCCCAAGACACTGACATCGCATCGACATAGGTTGCTAGTGAATCCCTTGAACGGGAGCAGAACCTGGGAACCTTGTGATTGTGACGAGACGCCAGAAGGTCCAGGTCCGGTTGGCCCCAACGAAGAGGGATCTGGTGAAACACTTCCGGGTGTAAGGACCACTCCCCCGGAACTATGGTCTGACGACTGAGGTAGTCTGCTTCCCAGTTCTGTACTCCTGGGATATAAATGGCAGTGATATCTGGAACCGACTTCTCGGCCCACTGAAAAATCCATGTCACTTCTTTCATCGCTTGGAGGCTTCTTGTACCGCCCTGGTGGGAAATATAAGCAACCGTTGTTGCATTGTCTGACTGAATGCGTAATGGTCTCCCTGTCAGATGCGCTTCTGCTGCCACGAGAGCATTGTACACCGCCCGGAGTTCCAGAATATTGATCGGAAGGAGACTCTCCTCCGGAGACCAGTAACCCTGAAACCTGAGATGAAGAATCACCGCTCCCCAACCTGACAAGCTGGCATTCGTGGTGACCAACGTCCAGTCCCGAATGG
>JABWIB010001328.1:40212-79971 GCA_016617825.1 Platyplectrum ornatum | reverse complement strand
ACATACACACATGCATACACACATTATATGCACACACCTATAGTCACTGACCTCTGTCTGTTGTATATTTTTTTTTACTAATAAATACATGATATTTATATTATATATAAATGTGTATAAATTGTAAATAAAAAATGGCGGAGACCTGAGTTG
The DNA here is from genome assembly GCA_016617825.1 of Platyplectrum ornatum. Classification (NCBI taxonomy): domain Eukaryota; kingdom Metazoa; phylum Chordata; class Amphibia; order Anura; family Limnodynastidae; genus Platyplectrum; species Platyplectrum ornatum. The sequence goes on along the minus strand of JABWIB010001328.1, from coordinate 79,818 downwards.
GGGGGCCCCATTTAAATTTTGCTATGGGGCCCCCAAATTCTAGTTACGCCCCTGCTCACATCCACTTCCCCACTCTGTCAATCTCTACACTGGCTTCCTATCCCCTTCAGAATTCTCTTCAAACTCCTCACCACCACCTACAAAGCTAAGCTATCTGCTCTCTACCTCTCCTTGCTCATCTCCATCCACACACCATCACGTCCGCAGGTTGCAGGTGTTCTGAATTCTTGATACATTTTATACTAGAGGAGTCAAAGCTTTATCATTAAACAGTGTTTTATCACCCAAGAAATTGATCAGTGAAATAAAGATCAAGGCATAAAGGTTTTCTACTAAACAAGTACAGTTATAATGTTTCATTTATTCTATACAATAAAATTTGGGCCGTAGGGTGAAGTTTATCATGGATCATAAAGTAAATGTGAGAAATGACGTTAACTGAGAATAAAGTAGAAGAAATGACTAAAGAATCTAGAAAGATAAAAGTATGGGAGTAACAGGCGTTTGGCTGTAATATGGTCAGATTAAGTTAGTTCTTGTATGGATTTTCCCCCCCTATTCTTCTAACCCTATAGCTTTATTTACATTCAGTCAATGGGTCCTGGTGGGGCTATATTTTCGTTGTGCTGCCAGCTGTTAGAAAATCATTACACAGTTGAAGACACAATAAGCGTTGATTTTTCTATACAGCATGTATCCATTAAACATAGTGATCGATAAATTGTTCAGTTGTCTCAACCACATAGAAAATAATGTTTTTAATACTGCTTGAATTGAAAATCCTGATATATTGAATCATATTTTTTTTAAGGGTCACTGATTCAGGATAAGCAGTTTGTCAAGTAGCTTATATAGCAATTTTCATTACATCATTCATACATTCATTGGAAACATTGATGAGCACAATATTTATGTTAATATTCAATTTGCTATTCTCACAGTGTTTTTGAAATAGGGTTTTGTCAATTTGAACACATATTCCCTTTATTTGCTTGTGAGTTCTCACCTAATAAGCATATGTTTATATTAAGGTTGGTGTAGATCGAGTCCAGTAATAAGAAAGCTAAATAGCTGGATTAGTAGTCAGGGGCACTTGCAATGAAGCTTTCTGTTAACCCTAAACGTAAGAAACTAAAATATTAGCTGCAAATGCAACACTGAGCAAAGGCCACAACTAGGAACACAGAATGGTGAGGGAGAAAAAGGTCCCAAGCATGAAGGAGGCCCATGTCTGCACTACAGTCCAGTGATGACATGTTTTCTGTGGGCTCTATCCGAATGAGCTAAACACTTGGGCCTAAATTAACTAACCAGGGAGATTGATAAGTGGGAATGTTGCTCATAGCAACCAATCAGATTCAAGATCACATTCTCCAGTATGTAAAATTAAACAGAGCTTGAATCTAAATGGTTGCTATAGGCAACATCCCGACTTCAGTCTCCCTACAATCTCAGTACTTAGTAAATGTAGGCCATTTGCTTGCTGATATTACAACCATACGACCATTTCTCTTGATCAGGGGGAGAAGTGTTTTCTCTAGTTCCTCTCACTGTTACATTAGAAATGTTTGTGTCAATGAGAAATAAATGTGCAATGTAATTAGTACACACAAGAGGGGAAAGAAGAAGTATATAAGGGTGCACTCCTGACCACAGTGACACACTGGGGTCGGGAGTGTGCCCCATATAAACTTCTGCTTTACTCTCTTACTCTCGTACTAATTACTTGTGTCTGCAGGTTTGGAGCAGCACCAGCCATGCTACATATTGAAGAATATACCAATTGAAATACGTTATTTTTGTCTCAGTAATGTTTACAGGCTGCGAGAGATACTTCTCTGTTGGCACTCATTGAGCAATGTGTATTTTATCATTGAAATAGATTAGCTTTTGTGTAAATTAACCTATGTTTTTTTTCTCATTTAAAAACTCACTTTTATTCTCGCAGACTTGCCGGTTTTTCACAGATAGGGAGAATGTATTATGGAGTGCATTGTGTTTGTAAGCGATATAGGTAGGTCTACACGTGTGTGTGCGTGAGAGATGGTGGAGAAAATGTAGGGAGTTTGCCTAGAAATGTTCTCTTTTTACAATGACAAATGCAGGGGGGATTTCTAATAACCTAAAAAACCCCTCAATGTAGCTGTATTACCTGTTGTTAAATAAAGAAACTGTCACACTGGTTAAAGTTAATTAGAGGTATACTATATAATGCATGCGTGGTGTATTAGCACCCCTAATATACCCATAATATATTATAGTATATTCCTTCACAATATTAATATACCCAATACCCAAACCTAATATACCCAATATGTAGTCTTTCGATGGTACACGATACAGCTAAGATAATAATATTGTTAAAGTATTGTGCTATTATTTAGAACATTTACTTTTCTTGATTAAAGTGATTTTATGATCTCCTTTACCTTTTGCTATATATATTTACTATATATATATATATATATATATATATATATATATGTTTAGAAGAACAGATTGTTGACTATTTAATGATGGAGAAAATAAGCCTAGTTTGAACCAGACAGATCATACACGTAGACTAGGGACAATTTAGTCGGCTACCAAATGACCGGTATGTTTTTGGGGTGGGGGAGGAAACCGGAAAACCCTGAGTAAACCCGTGCATACACAGGAAGAATATACAAACTTCAAACAGATAAGGTCATTTCTTGGATTACAACCTTTGCATTGTGAAGCATCAGTGGTACCCCTGAGCCATGTTGCCCATTAACTAATTCTCTGAAAATTTGATGTATTCAATGGCTTATATATTTATGACACTTATATAGAGGTTGTGTGTGTAAAAATGTAAAATGAATAAAAAAGTACTGAATCAACAGTCTTAATAGTTCCAATAATATTAGTCACAGTTCCAAAATTAAATTGAAGAATGTTATCTCAATCATATGAAGTGGTAGTGGAACGTTCTGTGAACGTTCACTTAATAAGACGGCATGTATATAGCAAGGAGGAGGAGATACAGCAAACTCATGTGTACAGATGAACAGCAATACTCCAATGTTTGTTTATGGGCGGCTGTGTTGTAGGGTTTACATGTGGTGTGTCCAAAATTGTTGCAGGCGGTGATATAAGACCACCCTCCTCTGTCTCCTTGTAGGGCTAGCAATGTTACTAGAGTGCCACTGGTATTAATTTAAAAAAGAGACTTTGGATCACGTCCATATGTTTTATCATCTGGAGTCCCGAACTATGTACTCCAGGTTAGACTTGATACCATTAATAGTATTTCAGATAGTTGATCAGAGGAGATCAATTCAGTATGCCAACCACTCTTATGCATTTCACCAATTATGGCTTTGTCAGAGAGTCTTTAGAAAATTCAAGCTGTGAACTTTTAAAGTCATTCATTAATTATCACCTGTGTTACTTTTTTCGTCCAAAGCTAATAACATAATTTTATTGCTGGTATCCAAAAGTATACATTTGATATTGATGCATTATATAAAACAAGATTTCTTTAGATAGAAAATAAAAAATGCAAAAAGCAAACTAAAAGCAAATCATAATAGTATAAATACAGATGCTGCACCATGGATCTGAGAACATTCATATACATAGCAGGAGTCCCATTTATCACTCTTAAAGGGGACTGTACATTATATAGAACAAAGAATTATTCAGTGGCATTAATTTCAAGAGACACAAGATTTACCAGAAAAACTATAGACAATTTCAACTGAATAGTTCTATTCATACAAAATGTTGCTTCAATGGAACAATATCAATTAGTCTTAGATGGAGTATTTGAATTTACATTCAGACTTAGATGAATTATTCAAATATTATTCAGCTCAATACTATCATTTATACAGTTAGGAAACATGGGCCTAAATTTACTATATGATTGCTTGTTAATGGGAAAAACAGTCTCCTTTACTCACAGTACACTTACTATGCTCTATAAATATTTCTTCAATATTTACATGTTTATATAACAAGACCTTTTGATAGGCTTTTTCAATCAAAGATTCAGGATAACCCTGAGTTAAAAATGACTTCCGTAGCTGTGCACTTTGTTTTACAAAATCAGGTAAAGTAAAACATTTCCTGCGTAAACACAGTAATTGTCCTTTTGGAATGCTGTTCTAATTAAAGTGGTGACAGCTACCTCCTTTCTGAAATTTCTAGTCTGGACCATGTTTTTTTCTAGAAAGACAGTTATATTCATGAAATTTATGGTAAGGGGGTCAATTGAATCGGTGAACCTCAGCCCCTAATTATTGAGATTTAGATGATTCACAGTGCTACCCCTCCATACAAAAATAGATCATCTATGTATCTGCCATATTTGACCAGGTTTGCCCCAAATGGGCTGCTTCAAATCAACGTTTTTTCTAAGTGGCCCATATATAAGTTGGCATAACTTGGGGCTAATCTAGTCCCCATGGCAGTATCTGTCTGTTTGAGGTAGCACTCACCCTGGAAAAGGAAAAATGTAATTCTACACTGGTTGGATCTCTAGAAAGTACTAAATCAACAGTGTCAATCCTCTTCTGATGAAGAATATTGGTGTAGAGGGCCTCCACGTCGCATGAGACATATAAATGTTCTTGTGCCATGTGGTTCCCTCAACCAACTGTAAAATTTGTGTAGTGTCCCGTAGATAGGATAAATTAGTTAGTAAAATTTTATTTAACTACATATGGCTTTAAATAGCAGTCAGCAACATGAGAAAGATTTTCATGGGGAGTCTTGTTTTTTCCTCCTCTACATGCTATTCTCCATCGCTTCTTGATCTTTTGGGTGTTTGAGATGTCAGAGGTTCATAGTGATTGGAGAGAAGAGGTGGAAAATTTCTTTGACCTAAAAAAGACAGTTGTTCAGCAGATAGCAGATAAATATTTCTTACATATATCCTAATATATCTAGTTCCAAAGATATTAAAAATATATCAAGATTCATATGTGGTGAAATCATTGGACTTAATAGGCTGCAAATAACTAACACTGTGTATGAAATAATCAATCATTTTTAGTGAACATTTTAATGGACCAATGAATTCAGAGATTTTTTGTTTGTTATTGCCAATGGACCGGATCCAGACCATGGTATATGCGTCGATTTTCACAGCCTAAATGTGGAAAATAAACACAAAATAGTGTATTTGCACTCTATGGACCAGATCCAGATTTTACGTACTATTGACTAAAGCTGGGCATACACTATAAGATAAATTGTTCCAATCTAAAGACTTTTCAAGAGGGTAAAACCATTTTAAATTGCAGGGGTGGTAAAATTAATGTTATTGTTTGCATGCAGGGAGAAAAGACATTAGTATGTAAATTCTGAAGATTAGAGGTTAATTGCTGGAATTGCTTAAGTCTGCTCCACTATTATCATGTTAAAAACAATATCATAATTATTTACTTTGTAGTAAATTCTCATATATTAGGTGCCACAAAGTGTCCACAGCATCATACATTGGGGAATACTGACAGACAGAATGGGTGGGGAAGAGAGGCCCTGCCCGCAAACATTATACTATAGGAGATTGGGGATTGATATATAGGTGCAACTACAAATAGACTAGTGACAATTTATTCAGCTATATGAGAATAAGTTACTTCTCTATATGTAGCTTCTTAATAATCTACATCTTCAACCTAGATAGGTAATGTCTTCCTATTGACTGCTTTTCTTAAAATGGAGTCAGTTACATGGTCTTTTTAGTAGTACTTTTTGGCACATAAAACTGTTGAAAACAACATCATCAATACCTCTTAATTGTTATGTTTACAAGTGATTAGTAAAGGCTATTTTTAGAGTCGACAAATTGTTTTCTCATAGAACCAGTTTTGGTTTTAGATGACTCTGTCAAAGCTTTTTTTAAAGTAGATTGTTTTGTTGTTGTTTTTTGTTTACTCTTTCCCGGTCTACTTTTTCATACTTTTTAAAAGATAAAATGAATAATACACCAGAGATCCTGTTTTTTTTAACACCTTAATCTTTTTATGCAATGGTTAAAAAATCAAATGTATTTAGTGTAATAAATGTAATAAAAAAGTGTTTTACATATAGATCTTCTGACACATTTCCACCCCTTCTGGTTCAGTTGTTATATGATAGATGCATATATGTTCCTATGAGGGGATGGGGAGGAAAAGAAAATAAGACATAAATTATTTGGAGGAAATCAAAAGGCCAATAAAAAATGTTGTTACAGTGGTATTATTTACGTAGAGACATTAATTTTGAATTGCTTACCTTCATTTTTTAATTTGCCATAAAAATGTTATAAAAATTATAAAAGGTATTACAAGTGATTAATGATGACTACAAGATAAAAAAGGAACTGATGGGACTGAATCACAACCCTGAAAATGTTTAGGCTTTAACAAAGTATGCTAGACCTCAATAATTTCTTCAACAACATTACCTTTATTTGACATTAAAGATTTATAAAGAAAAGAAATATAATAAAAATGAAATTTTTTTTACTAATTTTGTATCTACTTTATTGATGTTCAACTACTTTTTGTTAAGATTTTATTAACTACGTCATTATGTAAGATAATGATAGCACGTAGCCTAGAAAGAGACAGTTGCCCCCTGGAGAATAGACTATTACTGTTTTTCAAACATTTTGTAGATACTCTAGTAGTATAGTAAACTTTAATTTGGGTACTTTACGTTCATCAATTAAAATATGGATGATATTAAAGCAAAATAAAGCCTGACACATAGATTGCAAGTGGATTAACTGCTGGCACGAATAGTAGAGTAGGGAAAACATTATTCTTTATAATTTATGACTCTAATTGTAAGAGTCCACTCGGTGAACAATCCAATTAAATTATGTTTCATTCAAAATTAATTAGAAATTTGAATATCTTTCCCAGAGGTTCTGCTTTGAAATATAAATTTCTTCCTAACAAAGTGAAACATGCATTTGTAAATTTCAATAACTTTTTGTAGCTTTGTGTATTAAAAGGTAAAATAATAGCATTTTGTATAATAAGTTGTCAGGCTGAACGGTAATGTGTTGTGTTGTGAAGCTGTGGGGATACTAAGCAGTGCATGCAAAATAATATGTAAAATCTTGACACAATACATAATAAATCTCCACAATATTGCTCTCGTAAGGTGCTCAGCAAGTGATGGGGCATCCATGACAGGCACTGGAGAGGTGCCCAGCTACTCCTCCAGCATGAGAGAAAGTTCATTATGAATGCCGGCTTCCCGCCCAGTTGAATGGACAGGGTGCCTGTCATTCATATTAGAACTTCCTTTCCTGAAGCGGAGAGGAAGCGCTGGGGGAACAGCTGGGAACCTCTCTGGTGCCTGCCAAGGCTGTACCAAAGCGCATGAGAGGTAAGTATGTTTTTTTAACTTGAGGTGTTAGTAGTTGTTGAGAGAGGGTGAATTGGTGCGTTGGAGTAGGTTTCATGAATTGGGATAGTTGCTTGTTGTAAGTTTATGACTCTGGGCCGGATACATACCTATGGGCATTGCGGGAATGTGGAGAACGTCCCTATCACTCGCCTCAGAAAAGGCAGGGCTTGCTTACACTGCTAGACCCTTACCTTAAGTCCTTTGTGCAGGTCAGCGGTCGGTGCAACCAATGTCTCCATGATTTTACCCTCCCCAATTTCTTCATTTAAATGGACCCTTCTCCCACTCACCTAGTGTAATGTAGGTAGAATCTGATTCCAGCCATTATTCTGTAAGTGATATGTGTGTAATCAAGATCAGTGGTCGAAGTGGAAATTTAGAAGTGGTGGTATAGACATTTAGTAGTGGGGGCATGGAAACACTGAATTTAATAGAAGTCTATGGACATTTGAAGTTCTCTACTTGATTTGATCTTTTAACTGTATAAAAATATAAGAAGTCTTCGAGGTTAAAAACTATAGCTAGTTTAAGCATACATTAAAATTGGCAAATATATTGTACTGTGTATAAAATGTCACTATTGCTTAATATGTTAATGACCACAAGTTAGGGCTTAGTTTAATGTATTAAAACATTTATACATTAATACACATTGATACTTACTTTTTTCTGGTTTTCCAGGAACTTCTTATGATTTTGGCCCACCCATTTAACACTATCATCTTCTTATGATTTTATGATTTTGGCCCACCCATTTAACACTATTATCTGCAGTGGTGCTTAAGCTGGGTATACATTAGCACAATATTTACATCTTCCAATGATCTGCCACCTGAAGGAGCTCTAGGTCTGAAAAATCCCAGAATTCAGCAGTATTTTGCTGATTTTACACACCACGTCGTCCACCAGGTGGCTCTCTACAGAAGTTTTAATGGGAACATTATTTATCAAAAATATTAGGAGTTCCTAACAATCTTTTCAAACGACCACAGATGTATGAAACAATCCTGCAGCATGTTTGGTGAGTAAACACTGAACAGATGTCTGCTGAAAGGGTCATTTATCATTTGATTGAAAACATCTTTCTGATGTGTATTTATTAGTCCTGGTTGGTGTTAAAATTGTTTCTAAATTTGTGGTCTGTTCATATGTGTACTATGTTGTTTGAACATGTTACAGTGTGGGCACAGTGACTAGTGCTGGCTTGCTGTGTGTGTTTGTTTTTGGTTGTGGGCTATGTTTGTGTGTTTGTCTTTGTTAACGATGCAAATGAGTTTGACAATTTTTAATCCCCATTTCAATATTACCTTTTTACAATTTTGACAGGCTATATTTAATGTTGAATAAACACCTCTCCCGGAAAACAAAAAAACATTTCTTGCCAAAAGCACAAGATCATGAAGAAGCCATCACCCTGACCTGTATCTCCATCCACTGCAGTGGAAGTGAAGAGACAAGCATAAGCAAAACATAAATCATCAATCATCATAAATAAATCAGCACAATTATCGGATGACACATAATGACTGCTGCAGACTCAGAGCACTGTTCGCCTCACTTGGGAATCGTCAGTGTGTTGCCATGGAAAAGCAAAACATACTTCTGGCACAGCAAAAATAACATCCTGCAAAGGATACGTAATGACCTGCAAAGTGGGATGCCTGAAATACGGAATGAGATGCAAAGCATGAGGCAGCAGATGCCCTATCAATTCCAAGAATGCCTCCAGGAACTTAGCATGTCGTCAGATTCTTCCACAACAAACCTCAGCCTCCACTCCATTGGCCTCACCCGGTTGAAGAGGCATACGTGCAAGAACCAGGGGCGGATGGGCACCTGTAGGCCAGGTTGACATAGGCTGATCTCTGTATAATTGACACATCTGACAAAATGTAATTTTGTAAGTATAATTTGCTAAAACCATAATTAAAGGTTGTTCATATTTATCAAAAATATTATTGAAATGTTTTATGTACTTTATTGCTTGTATTATTAGTAAGTTGCTATTAATGAACACAGTAAAACAATTTGCACACAAATTTCTTTGTATGTGTGCAAATTGTTAAAATGTAACAAAATGTTTACTAAACAAAGTGTTGACCACATTAGATCAACAACAAACATAGATTTTTTGTTGTTATGTGTATTAATTTGTGCACTTTTAAATTTGTTTTAAATGTAACACTAATTCATTAATGTCAAATAATAATAAAAACACAACCATACTAAGCTAATTTGTAAAAAATGAACATAACAAGACAACACTGAAAACCAAAAATCATATAACTCAGGTACAAGCATTACACCATGCTTGTTAATATGACTTATTAACGTTCTCTAGTTCTAGAACATAGTCTTATATCTATTTCTTGTTGATTGTATTTCTCCATGTTTTGACTCCCAGAATATATATTTTTCATTGCCTGTAATTTTTTTTTTTTATACCAAATTAGGTGTTCATTGACTTACTTATTATTTATTTATATGACAAAATAATGTTTTCTCAAAAGTTTAATATAAAAAAACATAATAAATCTAGTATATATTCATGTATATAGTAGCAATGGACCTGGTGTTACACTGATTCAATATGTAATGTGTAGCAGTTTTTATATATTAGCAAACTGATAAATAGAACGAGAATACTATATAGAAAGTTAATCGTCATGCAAAATTAGCTCTGCCCTGTCCCGGCGAAATGCCACCCATAATGTTTAAGTTGCACAACACTGCCTCTTTGGTGACCTACAAATTGCATCAGTAGCTCCTAAATTGGAATGTAATTTCATCAAAAAGCATCAAATTGAGGGTCCAGAACAGGCTCCCTGTGTTAATGTTCTGCTCAGCGGGACTAAAACCTCAACCTTGCAATATGTCTTGTTGGATCCAGTTTTAACACTGTGAACCATATTCAGATCTTTAGGCACTCATGACTAAAGCTGCCCATACACTATGCAACAAATTGTTCAAATTCGGCGAAATTGCAATTTCAAACGATAAATTGTTCAAGTGTGTGGGCATGATTTTTCTTGGAAAGNNGCNAAAATCTGTTGAAATCACAATTTAAGTGTAGTGCAGATTGGATGGTGTGCTTAAACTAGATTGATGAAATACGCTTAAATTGTACAGTGTGTGGGGAATGCACCAACTTTTTATAGTTCTTTTCATTACGAAACTACTGTCCACTCAAATTTTGATTGCATTTCTGGCCAATTTAAGTGTGTGTGTATGGAGACAATTTAAGTGCCTGTTTTTTTAAAACAAACTTTCTTTTGATCGTTCACTTTCATGTAAATTTTCGTGCTTAACGATTTGTTGCATAGTGTATGGGCACCTTTAGAGTTGTGAGATGTTTCCTAGCACAAGTCTAATAACAGTCTAATAACAGTGTAACAGTAACACTGGTCAGTATGTGTGTGCAATATCCAAACATACAGTATTCTCCCTGCATGCATGCAACACTAACATTCATTTAACCTCCCCTGTAATTCATCATCGTTTTACCCATTCTTTACTCATGATTTATGACTCAAGTCATGAGTATCTAAAGATCTGAATCTGGCCCTATGTGAAGATTTCTTCCACAGCCTAAAGAGCTGTCATGTAACATCTTTCAAAATAAGCTCCACCCCTACCTAACAGCTGTAGCATTGACAGCCATTTTCTATATGGGGACGACCCACCCTGTCGCTAGATTCATAAGATCAGCAGTGTAACATTTAGCATTTGCTAGATCTAGGTCTATAGTTTCTGAAATAGAGCATGTTATACAATAACTCCTTGTGTACAATGTGTAAATAATAATAATTGTTCACGTTTAGCACAATAGAAAATATATTATGTATGCTTCTATTGATCATAGGACGTAAGTTTGGTGAACATACTTATACTGTACTTTACCCACTTCTGGATGCCTGCATTATACTTATCACAACATACTTATTACTCAGGTGCCATATTTATACTTGAGGAATGAGTTTATGGCATATACCCTAAACATACTAGACCTTTATACATCCTGCGAGTGAAACAGCTGTAGACCAATATTAAAGTCCATGCTATAATATACATGTACAAACATATTAGGATAGTACACACCCCTAATGCTTATTCCACTGCCAAAACCAGAACCCACCCATAACCATTCCAGTACCTACCCCACATAAAATGGAACTCATGCGAGTACAATGTTTTTCCACATGGGCCTATGTCACCCAGCAGTATGCTCCATCAGAGTTCCTATGCAACGGTCCTTTGTGCAAACTATATTATTTCTCTTTCCATCTGTTCTTATTTTGTTGTCTAGTATTTTATGAAAACGTTTAAAATATATTTTTTGTAACTTTTTATTATTGACAGGTTTTTAGTTTGCCAATGAAAATTATTTATTCTGTAGCTTCCTAAGGTTGCTTTAGTTTAAGTACACTGTAGCATGAGATTTGATGATTTTTTTTCTACTGGTGAAATACACAGCAATAAATCAACAATATGCTGATATCTGTGGATATTTCTCCTTGTCCGAAGATAATATATCAAAGGAAAACAGCTGGGACAAAACATTAGTCTTGTGTCTGCTGTGCTGTTTATAAGCAGAGCCTTTCTTCTCTTTCATTCTATCTCTTATTTCTATTTTATTAGTTAGAAATATTCATAAATGGGCACAGCATACTGCTGGAAATGGCTGTGGACAAAGCTTTTCAATGTACAGAAAGCATGTGTTCCTGTAAATTAGTTCCACCCAGACTCATCCATTAACATAACTTGTCACAGCCTATAAAGGACCATTCTAGTAGCATTCTACCTGATCACATAATGTATGTATATTAGATAATTAACTTCAACTATGAAAAGTAAGCTTATTCATTTGCACTTGTCATGATTGTCACTAATTATGTAAAATTTGCTAAGGTAAGATTATAAGATAAATTTCGGGCAGGAATTCATTTGCATTCTTCTTGACCATAGCCTTTCCTGTGGACTAAATAATAAACTTGATCCTGCCATCTTCTGGAATCAAGGATGGTTTCCACAATAATTTCTTTCTGTCCACTAACAGTAATGGATGCTGTTCCAGGACGACATGTGGTATGTTTAGATTTAACAAATGGCTTCCGGAGAGAAGCGTAAAAGGTATTGGATATCCTCAAGATGTAAGGAGAAGCCAGGAAACTGGATTATCCTTATTGATAATGGTAAAAGGCCCAAAGGACCTCATTTTTAGATGGTTGATGGATACAAAGATTTTTGGTTGATAACCAAACTCTATCTATGGTTTTAAACTGGCAGGGTCTCGGATGGAGATCAATTCTTGTTTTTGTGACAATTGCTGAATGCTGCAATTAGCCAATTGCTGCAATTAACTTGTCTCCAGATCGAAATGATTCTCCTGGCCACCCTCCTGGAGTCCACAGAGCCCCCAGTCTCAGGCTGCTGGTGTGAGTTTGACCGAGGATGATAACCCCAAGCTCAGAGGAATGGTAAGACCTTGTAGCACTAATAGTGGGATTGTTTTGAGCAAACTCTGCTCAAGACAAATTCTCCGCCCAATTGTCTTGAAGTTTGGATGAGTAATGAGTATTGTTCTAAAAACTGATTAGTGCATTCGGTCTGGCAGTTGACTGAGGATGGTATCCTGGCGACAAACTCACTTTGACCCGTAAAAGTTTGCGAAGGCTCTCCAAAACTTCAACACAAATTGAGTACCCCGGTCAGAGATGATGTCCAGAAGTATGCCATGAATACAGAAAAGGAACTTAACAAACAAGTCAGCTTACAACTAAGCATTAGGCAGCACTTTCAAGGGCACAAAAATCGGCAACTATGACCATGTTACCTTGAGAATTGGGAAGGTCTCTGATGAATCAATCGATAGATGTGACCATGGATGCTTGGGTGCGGAAAGTGGAAGATTAGAACTGATAGGAGAAAGACGAGGTGACTTGTTCTGATCACAAACCACACAAGAATAAACAAAGACTTTCATGTCACGAAACATGGCAGTCCACCAAAGCAGAGAGTAACTGAGAGTAACTCCAATGACTCCCGAACTCCTGCTTGTCCTGTGGTATGGCAGGCATGAGTTTCCCGTAGTGCATCTCTGAGACTTCTGTGATCCTGATTTGCACATTGCGCATGCACTTTGGTTTTGGTTTTGTGCAGTGCTTGCATCTTTGTTGTGTCAACTCGTGTGTCAACAGCGTCATTATTGACTTAATTAACAGAAATTACTGAAATTATTTTAATTATTGTTTCCAGCTACGAGTTCTATGGGACTGTATAATAATTTTCAGTGGCTTATTTCATATTTGAAAATGCTACGGAAATGACAACAGTCCTACACAATCTTCATTTGATGTTGTTATTTTATTTATGTTAATAAAAAAAAGTGAAGAATAAAAACTATAAATGTAATTTCAGTGATGTAAAGGAAACTTTTCAAATAACTTTACCTAAAAACCACTAAAGGTCATTTATTATATATAAGTTGACAAATGAGCAAAGAAATGAAGTTGATTAAAATTGTTCACTTAGTTTTGCCACAAATAAAAAAAATTCTGAATGCGTGCGCATGCACGTTGTTTTTTGCGCTTTTTTGTGTGCAAGTCTCAGTTACACCTTTTTGCAAAAAAAACACAACTCTGGATATGTAGCACAGCGCATCCAAGCAGCGCCTGCGCTGCGCCCAAACTCTGGATCTGGGGGGGAATTCACTAACTGACGAATTCTGCAATTCGTCAATTACTGAATTCCCCCCCTGGTCCCTTGCAATTTGAGAAAAGAAATCCAGCCATGATGGAATTAGTAGGTAGAATGGGCAAGGCGGGTGAGGAGGGTTCCTGCTCAAGCAAAAAAGAGCGAGGCATGCGTCAACCCTCTTGTTCTAAAGACCAGGAGGATGAGTGATGACAAAATTGAAATGTGTAAAGAACAGGGCCCATCAAGCCTGTCTGATGTTTTCAGGGTCGGTCAAAACAATGATATTAAGAAATCCCTTCAACCAGTGTCTGCTTGTTGCCGACATCATAGTTACACTGTGTGGGAGACAATTTTTTGAAGAAGTAAGCACGGCTACAGCTTATTATCGTGTTTCCCCTATAAAAGGACCTACCCTTATAATAAGCCCTATCCTATTTTACAGTAAACTGTCTAAAGTAAGCCCTCCCCGAAATTAAGCCCTATCTAATCACAATGAGGTGTCATAATGTCAGCAGCACAGCCATGATTGGATTAAAAGCAGGTCAATAAAATAAGCCCTACCCCGAAAATAAGCCCTATGGCGTTTTTTTTGTCCTGAAAAAAATAAGACAGTGTCTTATTATCAGGGAAACACGGTATCAGAAAAGTCCAGCTGTGACAGAACCCTTCCAGCCCCAGTGTCAGAGGCATCGACTTCTTTTATGGCTTTGAGGTTTCTGGGCTGTGACCAATCGAGGATAGCCTTGACCTTAACTGGATCCATTGTGAAAGGACATTTGGATGTCTCAATCTGACATTTCTCAGACTTGGCGTAAAGGTGATTCTCCCAGAGACGGGTGAGTACAGAACGAACATGCTTACAGTGAGAATCCAGATCAGATGAAAAGATGAGGATGTCACTGAGGTAAATGACGATGAAATCTTTCAAAAAATCACAAATTACGTAGTTTATGAAGTCTTATAATACAGTTGGGGTGTTGCAAAGACCGAAAGGTATTACTAAATACTTGTAATGCCCCGAGTTGGTGTTGAAAGCTGTCTTCCACTCGTCCCCCTTTCAGATTAAGTTTTAGGCCCCATGTAGATCTATTTTTGTGAATACTCATGCATTCCTAAGTCAAAATTGGTAGTCGATGCAGGACCTTAAAGATCCATCTTTTTTGGCGACAAATAAAAACCCAGCCCAACAGGGAATTTTGAGGGACGGATATATCACTTCTGAAAGTTTTCTCTGATGTGTGCCTCCATGGTTGCAGGTTCTGGTCTTGAAAGAGAGAAAAACCTCCCCTTATGCAGCTTGGCTCAATTGGGCAGTCATAAGAGCAATGAGGTGGAAGGACCTCAGAAGCCTCTTGAGAAAATACATCCGCAAAATCTGAGTATGGAGATGGAATGCAGAAAATTGCAAGATGACCGAACCGGAGAAGTGAGGAAGAACTAAAGCAGGAAGTTCCCCAAGAGGTAATTTCCCCTGCAGTCCAATCGATAACTGTATTGTGTTTCTGAAGCCATGGGTACCCCAGGATGATCTGCAGTTGGACAATGAATGAGCAGACAGGGCCAGAAAGCAGGGCTTTACTACATGTGTGTGTAGTAGGGACACTATAAATGGCAGTGACTGCAAAAAAACATTTATAATGGGACAATAAAATGAAATATGTAATACTCCTTGGCCACACAATATTGAAAACCATATAATAGAGGCTATCTATTCATCCACCTTTTATTATAAGCAATAGATAACAGGCAGCAGATACTAAAAGCAAACTCGAGTCTATCTCAATCCCCTATTGAGATAGACTAAAGTTATTACATGCTCACACTCTCTCCGTTGTTATTCACCTGCTCCCTCCTCAGAATAGGAGAATTTTTAAATCTGTAAACAAGGTAGAAATTACCGTAGGTTGCTTGAATTATTTGTATTTACTTGCGTGCTGAGCCACAAAGCCGGGCGTCCCCAACATGCAGTCCAAAAGCAACATGTGCCCGCTCGAATGGAACACTCTCACCTATGCCGGATTGGACACTACCTCTCAGTTGGGCAATGTTGATGGCGTGCTCTACGGACTCCCTGTGCAAGTCCCACAGTTTTCTTATTCTCAAAGGAAGGAGCACTTTCTTGTTCAAGTCTTTTAATCGCTTATAGCTGTTCAGTAAGCCGTATGTATATGGATAAGGGCCAAGGCAAGTAAACAGTTGACGCGTTTCATCCGGCCTCTCCAGACATTCTCAAAGCTCAATTGATTTTGAGAAAGTCCGGCCACAGAACCTACTGTTCCAATCATTCACATATTATATAGACAGCTATTTTTAAATACACCAGACCCAGTGTACTTCCCAAATGGGACAAATGATCCAAATGCAACACTACCTATATCTGCTTATTGCAACACTGCTGTTCCAGTGTGAGTTTCCTACCCCTTAGACTGATCTTCAGCCTATTTTATTCAATCACTGCCAAGATGTCAGTTTATCCCCTGGGCCTAGCTCCAGCCTGCTTGTCCTGCTGTCTGCTGTCTGTTAAGAATGCCTGTATTTCCAAATGATACAGCTTACAGCGTAATGTTGGCTGTATCAATTTAGAAATAATGTTTTTAGATTAATTTTTTTATTGCTGTCCCTGAAGACTAGTACATATGTTTTACAAGTATTAATAACTACGTTTATAGATAAATGAACTTTTATGTTGCAGCATTATATTATTTTTCTTCTATTCTTTTTACATTCTTGCATTAATGTAATACATTTGTAAAATAAAATTTCTTTATTGAATAGTAATAATGAACAATGTAGCTTCCATATGAAATCAATTATTAATGTGTTCTGTATGACAATTCTCCCCCCTTTCATGTGGTAAGGATCTATATAAGGGCTGTACCAGGTTGACTCATCATGTTGTCTGCCCTAGTTTAGTTGCAAACTGTCTTGTTTTGCTTTGAGGTACTGTCAATTGTGTTGCTGTAGCAACATGGTGCTGCTTACTCCCACTTGACAAGTTTCTGTAGCAACATGATCATTTTCATTTTGAACAGTGCGTGTAATAGATAACAACTTGAAGTGTCTTGTAAAGGGCTAAATGTCTTAGTATTGAGATTTGGAACCTCGTCAATTTTTAAATATTACATAATTAAGGTTTCCATTTTTTACATGTAGTTGCACAACAATATTTTACTTTGGTTGTAAGTAACCAACAAACAGGAAAATGACAAATACACAACTTGTACTTATTAGGTTCTAAGAAGAAGTGAGTGTGAACTTATACAATGGTTATGCGGTACAGTAGATGTGGTGTACTTAGATTTTGCAAAAGCCTTACAACACAAGAGGTTGGTTCACAAATAATGGGATTGTGTCTAGCATATAACATTTGTACTTGAGTTGAGAATTGGTTGGAGAATAGGGAGCAGAGAGTGGTTATAAATGGAACATTTTCTGATTGGTCAAAAGTTTTAAGTGGCGTACCGCAGGGCTCTGTGCTGGAGCCACTCCTTTTTAACCCCTTCCTGCCCTGCGCCATATCTATACGGTGCAGCGGGAAGGTCTGTAATGACGTGCGCCGTACATGTACGGCACTCATTTAACTGTCGCTCCGGGGCATCATGGGTTGACAGGATAGTGATGGACAGCTGTCACTGACAGATCTGTCAGTCTTCTAATAGTAAGCACAGATCCAGTGCTTATTTTACACAAACAGGCTATTAGTAGCCTGTTTGTGAATAACTGCATGGTCTGTGTAAAAAATGTAAAAAATTAATAAAAATAATATTTTTTTTAAATTAAAACATAAAAACTAAATCCGTGTGTGTGTGTTTTTTAATTTTAGTTTAGTTTTTTTGTCTCTGCTGATACAAAAGATGGAGTAGTAATCACAACGGTTACTATGTTCAGCTTTTGTGAATGAAACTAATGTGAATATTTCCAGCATTAAAAATTGGTTTTCCCTTCCAGCCCTGACAGGAAAAATGTTCACACTACAAAACATCAGTGGCATCAAACTGCTCACTATACCCGTATATGATTTCCTTGAGGGCTGTAGTTTATAATATTGTATCATTTGTTGGGGGATTTTACTCTACTGATACAAACGGGGCTTTGCAAATGCAACATGGCGCACTAAAACCAGTAAAAGCATATATAGGATATTTCTAAAATCTGCAGAATCAGGGGATTACATTTTCAGTTTTGTATTCCAGTTAACATCTGTCCTGGTTAACATCGGTCCAGAATAAAATTGATTAACATAAAATTTTACCCTCACTTTAATTCTTGTTAAACATCTAAAGAGCTAACAAACTTCTAGAGTACTGTTTTGGATACTTTAAGGGGTGCAGTTTTCTAAATGGGGTCATTTATGGGGGTGTCTATCACGCAGGCCCCTCAAAGTGACATCCAACGTCAACTGGCCCCTACATTTTTGAAATTTTTTTAAAATTGCTACTAAGTTTATGAGCCCCCTTCCGCCCTAAAAAACTAAAAGGAGGTTTAAAAATTATGGCAACAGAAAGTAGACACATTGAAATTATTATTTATTAACTATTTTGTGTGGTATGACTATCTGTGTTATAAGCAGAAATTGTAACATTTTGAAAATGGCAAAATGTGTGAATTTTTCATGAAATTTGAGCATTTTTCATGAAAAAATGCAGACCAAAATTTACCACTAACTTTAAGTACAATGTGTCACGAAAAAACAATCTCTGAATCAGTTGGATAAGTAAAAGCATTAAAAAGTTATTACCACATAAAGTGACATGTCATATTTGGAAAATAGGGCTTTGTCATTAGGGACCAAGTAGGCCGCATCTTGAAGGGGTTAATATATTTATAAATGACCTTAGGGATGGCTTAGAGAGCAAAGTCACCAGGGTTATCCAGGGTTATGAGTGGTAAGAAAACAATTATTCTGGTCAGGAGGGAGCTCTTGTATATTTAATATAGGTTGAAAAAAAAAAAAACCTTTTTAACCTGAACATTTCTGTTCATGCTTCCATATCCATAAAAGCCATAATTCAAACTCAGCAGTCGACACATTGTGACAGTTGAACTGAGGACTTTCTTATCATAACACCAGCCTGAGATGACCATGGCATTTTAGTTGATATTGTAAAAGCATATTGAATCAGGATAATGGAAATATTGTAATGTGAAGTATTACAGATGAAGGGAATATCTGTTATCTACTCTGTTGTCACTAATGTCAAAACACCAGAAGATAAAGTTTGTCATTTATAGAATGATGTAAATATGCCCCATATGTTATATAAGGCTCAATTATTTTAAATAACTAGGGTTTTTTCCCCAATCCCTTAATATTTGTCTTCTAAATTTATTTGAAGAGAAAACTAAATTGATATTACAGCCTTATTATTTGTTATTAGAACTCTCTAGAAGTACAAATAAAATGAGACAGGGAAGAATTCCTATGACAGCTAATAAAATTGAATGTCAGCATAAATTGCAGGCATTTTTTTATGTCCAGATTTGACTAGCTGTAACCATGCTTTAGAGCGAACATTTGCAGCAGTTTGTAAGTCTTTATCGGTACACAACCTATTACTGTGTTACACCTTACTACTGTCTGTTATATCTATACTATGCACCTTAATGCTGGGTACACATCATCAGAAAGATTACCCTGTCAATCACACAATGAAAGACATTTTTAGCAGACATCTGTTTCGTGTGTACTCATCAAGGATAGTTTCAGGAAGTCTGTGGTCCTTTCATTTTATTTTAAGGAGCTCTTAATATTTATGATCAATGCAGGGCCGGTGCTAGGTCTGCGGGCCCCCTAGGCAGACCTAGCACAGTGCCCCCTCGCCGGCAAGTGACGTGCCGTGTGACGTCACGTGCCGCTTCTAAACTACAGAGGAGGGCGGCGGGGTGACCAGCCTCCCAGTTTTTTATTATGTGAGGGGGAGGTTCTTTTTTGAAACATTTTTTTCCAATGTTTTATTTAAAATTTTTCTAAATGCTGCCACTCTGCCACCCTTGCTGGCCGTCCGCCCAAGGTGCCTGCCTGAACTCGCCTAATGGGCGCGCCGGCCCTGGATCAATGATGTCTGATGTCTGCAGAAATATTTCAGTGTGTACTGAACAAACAAACAATCTTCATAGCAGTGATTCCCATTAATAATTCAGTATAGAGTCACCTATAGAGTCAAGGTTTCTGGGATTCTTTCCAAATTATTTTGCTCTTATCCATAAACAGAGGTGTTTAAGGGTTCGTTCTATAGCAAGCAATTCAGTTACATTGTAAAGATAAATTTCTATTTGCCATGCTCCAATATTTCTATCAAGGTATAAATAAAACTGTGGTTTTGGCAACTTCAGGTTCCCTGATTTTTCAAGTACATTTATACTAAAGAAAAAGCTCTTGTCAGTGTTCCATTATGCTGCGTGTCTTCCGGGGCATCATCACTGTTTGAAATAAAATGACAGGTCATTCTGGAAAGGTCATTTATTACAGTAATATTGTCATTTATAAAATCAAGTATGACATGTATATGAAATGTCATGGGGGTTGCACAATAAGTAACTAGTGAAGTACGACTCATCACAAAGCAGTAAGAGGCATGATGACATTTGATCATACTACACCTTTTTATAAATAGAAGACAACATACAGTAAACAATGAAAATATATAAAATATATAAGTATATAAATATATATATATATATATATATATATATATATATATATATATATATAAATCTTCTGTAAGAAATATGTTCCTCTCTAATGGACAAATTTCCCCATTCTTGGGAAGTGTAAACCCTCTTAAGTTGTAATACAGATCTAGCGCTGTAACGATACCCTGTTATTATGAAATTTACCTCCTCCACAATTCACCCACCCACTCGTAAGTTCAATAGTACGTAAGTCTGGATCAAATCCTAAGCTATCCATAAATACATTTAAATGCATTAAAATCATTGTAATCATACCTGACATGGTTTTCTTACATCTGATGAACTCCTCAGCACCAGTTACACCTGTAATCACAGCACTGTCAGGTGGTCAAGATCTACCTTGGTAAACTACTAGACCCTCTGAGACGTTTCTACATACCTGGAGCAAAAACACATCTTACTTGTCAAATAAACAGCAGATCACCTTACTTCAGTAAATAGTACCTAATCCATTGGTATACAAGTTCCTTATGTTGTTTTTAATTTTGCTAATACCTTTCCATTTGCCTTACATCATTCTTTTTCCAAAAATGAATAGAAATTATTGCTTGAAAATTCCGAAATGTAATAAAAAGGCAACTAAACAACCCTTAATAAATTAATTTTGTATTCGGATATAAAAATATTCTGTTAATAACACTGCAACATCTTGGGAAACTATTCAGAGGTTGCCCTAAACCCCATACTGTTAGTGTCTGCATGGGGTAGCTAGTCTGTGTGGATAGATTGTATAGCTGCAGGATATGTTTTTAGTTCATTTGTGGATAGAACTTATGCTACACATGCGCCAGCTGGAAATGGTTTCCCTCTCCCACTCTTGTTGCCCTAAGTTTAGATGTGTCAACTAATTGAGCATAAAGTAATGCGCCATTGGGACCTGTAATTAGCGAGTAGTGTGTGCCCCACATGGCCGAATATAGTGTTGGTCTCTGTTGTCTTGCCAGCTCTTTTCTCAGTATGTATGCCCTGTGGTTATATCTGTTGTTTGTCTCTGTGACTCTGTGTGCTCCCTCCACTTACTGTACCTTGACTCCTGCATTCTGTCTGTCTGACTTCTGTCCTCCATTGTCTGTCCTTTTCTGCTGGTTGTGTCCTCCAGTGTGTGTGTAACAGGTGCAGCTTCACTGTATTTGCAGTAATGTTCTGAGATATCCGTCTCCCTGTTGCAATTGCAGTGAAAATACATTTCAGAAAATAAATATACATGAACAAACACATGGTGTACTATATTGTTTGATTATGCAACACAACACAGTAGTACTATTTCCACTCTCCCATCAGGTACTCTGTGATGTTTGGGAATGGGATCAAGGAACAGGAAGGATAAAGGAAAGGGAAACATCTTGGAAGTAATGACCATAAAAAACTATATGTTTACAAACACTAATAATAATCTGTGAGAAATATTGCTTATATGTCCTAGGAGTGTAGGGGAATATATATTTGTTCTTTTATTTTATTTGTTTTTAAAAGTTTCTTTTTGCACAGGTACATATTAGCATATTGACAATTACAGAAAACAAACAAGTGTATTTGGTTATTTGTTGTTTTAGATGTACTTTTTAATTAGCTCCTTGGTGCCTAAAGATTATCTGACAACAAGAAACAAATGCAATGGATAGAAACAGCGTATTACTTTAACTTGTTTTGTAATGTGAGGAGATTTTCTTTTTAGAAAATCATTTTCCCCGGCTATGTTCTTGGCTCTCTCCATACCTGGTCACACGCAGGTGTTCATTGTATACACCAGCTGATGGGAAGGGGAGCTTCTCTGTCTTTCCTTGAACTGCAGGACACATTTGATCTCCCCTCCCTATGAGCACAGGGCCGTTCTGCAAAATTTTATCAACTGCTCCCCAGGAACCTCCTCCTTTAAAAGAGCCCTGACCAGATTTAAGTAATGATGTGTGTGTGTGACATCGTCTCTACATGTGGCTCTACCTCTTACAAAAGCCTAAGGGAAGGCTCCTTCTCTCACCATCCACCTTATGTGGCTACCTGGAACGGTCTTTGGTTTTGACTGAGGCCCAATGGTACAAGATCTTCCTATTGACCCAACAGCCTCTATGTTGTAGAAACCGAACAGATTACCACCAAAAATGAAATTCCTGGGTTCCATGAAATTCCCAGGTTTTTGTTGGTAATCTGAATCTGAAAAATCTGTGTCTTTTTACCTGGTTCTAAAGAAGGGTGTTTTCCTTGTCAATACCAGCCAATAAAGCCAATTATAACTTATTCTGTTGATTGACATTTTTACTCAATGATCTACCCAGGTTCAGTGTGGACAGTTTGTAACAATAGAAAATGGGTATCCACCCTGCGCTGCCTCTATAGGATAGGTGTATATACCACTCAATGTTGAATTGAGAGCAAAAGGTTGCTGGGTTTGCTGGGATAACTATATGGGACTTTTGTCTAAGACCCCTTAGACGTGCACTTTGCACCCACCTCCGCACTATTCAAAGACGATCTGCGCATGCCTGGCTGGTGGAAACACAGGGCTGAATCAACCCCAATATGACTAAAGACAATATGCAATAATGAAATGGCAAACATATGTCTAGTTTGGGTTATTTTACAAATAATTTGTATGTCACGAGAAAAAAAAAACATAAAAAAGACATATAGTAAGAAATGTGGCATTAACTTTTGCTACCACTTTCAAAAGTGTTGTAGAGAGCTGAAAATTGCAATAAGTATAGCTACATTTAAAAACTCCAGTGTAAAAAACATTCTAGTTATTCTTAAACACATTTATGAATGATTCAGAAAGCACCACATGGCTTTATAATAGAATTTATGTCCTGTGGTATATAAAAAGTTCTCTTATATTCCTGTCCCTTCTTACAAGTAAACAACTGCGGTTTTATTTTAGCTTGACACTTGTCACTTGCACATTTCATTAAGTTAAAGCAAATGAATTGATACAAGTTAATGCTTTTTCTCAGTTCATCTTTATGCTAGTTTTTGTTATTTACTGCATTTACATAAAAACACTAATTTACATTGAATCACGGTTAATATAAAAGATTGATATAAATGATTAGTAGATTTGCATCCGAAAGACTTTCCACAAATGGGCATTTTGTGATTGCTTGGTTTGGAAAACACTCTATTTTTGCACTCTGCACAAGCATACACTTCAATTGCCCTTCTAGTGACAGCTAGAATCTAATTGGTAGCTTTGTGCGACAACTCCACCTTTCCATTCCCGCAGCTTATTGAATCTAGCCCCAAGTGTCTGTCTGATTGAGTGGTCTGAATTGTTTTTGCCCAACATACTCCAGTGATAGGGCAGCTTGCGGACACCATCCAATCTATTATTACCAAGTGAATATATGGCATCAATAAACTGCGCTTTTCAGAGGAAGAACACCACACCTATGAATTTAATGACTGGTGTGATGCATTAAGCTATTATTATTTATTTTAATTTTAACTTTATTAAAATAACAGTCATTAAAATACTTGTTCACATTCATATAGTGTTTGGCTTATTAGGGAGCATCGCAGGGGCGGATTAAGAATCATATGTGCCTGGGGCACAAAATGATAAAAGGCACATTGGAGCGGGCAGCGATGCATGGGTGTAACTACGGTTGTGGTGGTCAATTATAGGTGGTCCCCTTAATTACACTGGGCCCTTTATCATTACACTGATCATAAAAAGTAGCCCCATGTGTTTTTCAACAGTAGAGGCTTGGAAATGTAGTCCCATTAATTTTAATCTGGCCCTGGAGCATGGAGCAACCTCGCAATTGCAAAGCTTATTCACCTGGAATTTGGAGATAATTTAATCAGTGGAGTAGCTACAGGAGTCGCAGCGTTCACAATTCCGACTGGGTCCCTGAGCTATGGGGCAACAGGGCCCCACATTCTCAGCAGCACTTTACATGACATAACACTGGAGCTGCAGAGCCACAGCTCTCTCCCCCTCCCCTTCCTGCTCCCCCCTCCAATGTCTTTACCATCCTTCTTCAGAAAAGGAAGCTGAGAAAAGGAAGAACACAGCTTTTGGTGGGTAATCTCTCTCTCCCCCTCTCTCTTCTCTCTCTCTCTCCCCCCTCTCTCTTTCTCACCCCTCTGTCTCTTCCCCCTCTATCTCCTCTCTTTTTCTCCAACTCTCTCTCCCACTCTCTCTCTGACATACTGTACAGAGGGTGGAAAAACTTTTTGTAGCATTGTCCTGCTTCTACATATATAGAGAGAATAAAGGAGATTCTGCTAATCTCCAAGAGATACACAATGCAAAGGAAAGGGAATTATCTGAAAATCTGTCACTGCTGGAGTTCTGAAACAAGTATTGTGAGCACAAGTATTTCATTTGCAATTGTACATTACAGACAATAATAACAGGGATACAAATCACAAATATAAATGTAAATTGCGGGTATTTTGTTTGTAATTGCACCGTATGATAAATTCTAGTAGTAAAGGCTCCCTTTTGTCAGGGTTACTCACAGTTCAGCTAACAGAGTGAATGAAACACTCTGCTTGTATCCTTGAATATGGAACAATGTTTTATGAATTTTGAAGAAGGTAAAAATATAAACAAATATTCCTTTAGTCCAATGGTAGTCAGGTTTTGTTTTCGTTCTTTCGCTGTTATCAATTAGCTGTTCAGACACACTCTTCAAGGTGAAGGTCTGTTCATCAGTACGGACGTCTGGTTCTAATGGAAAAATCTATGTTGCTCAGGGTGATAAAAAAAAAGAAAAACTACTTTTATTTAAAATTAAAAACAAACAAACAAACAACCGTATTTCACTCACATTTAGTAAAAATATTAGGAGCATATAAGAAGAATGCATCTATTGCTTTCTCAGTGTATAGCAAGTTCCCTTTCATGTCCATGGAGAAAGTCTGTATTTTGTACGGAATACCAGTGTGGGGTGGGATCATTGGGTCGGTTGGTTCGGCGAACCACACAAGAGATAATCTCTTCCTCAGATGAACCTGGGTGAGATAAATCTATTCACTCATAACAGCATCACTGAGATAATATTTTCAGGACAAAGTGTTGACTACATCATTATAATTACACTTTCCCCCCTCGGGAGGATGAGGGAACCCAAACTTTAATACTTTCTCTGATTAAAAAACTTTTGGTTGAAATTTATACCCATAACTTTAAGGTTACATTAAAATGTTGCTTATGTGGATTGTGGACAGAATGTTTTGTTTTTTTAAGAACATTTTTTTGTATTTGGGAAAATGTTCTGTAACTCATATTTGACCATTTTCCTGCAAGTATGATTACAATTTTATTGCTATGATTCTCAGGGTCAAACACAGGAATTATAAAGAGTGGTTTTGATGCCATTTCCCCATACTGGAATAATAAGCATGCAATTTGTGTGCTGTCATTTTAGCCACTGCTAAAACACCCTCCAGTCAATTGCTGTTCTCTTCAATTACATGGTTAATGCTGGGTGTATTCCTAAATACATAAAACATAATACATAATACATAGCACTTCTACTCCACATTCTGAATAATAAGGACAGTCATCTATAATTGGGACTGGTCCACCAAGATGATTGGACACAAAATTACTGGTCACAAGAGTGGCCTTTACAAAAGAAACATTAATTTTTACATCAATAGTTTGGATAGTAGAGAGAAAAAGACTTAGATCCCTTCAGCTGGAACCTCACTTATCAATGAGGAGGAGCGGAGTTGGGCTTATATTAAATGCAATTTGAGATAATTGGTATTTGTTAGAAACTATGGACCCGATTCATAGCAGCGCATCCACCTTCCCGACATGCGCTGATCGGCAATTAAGGACACTGATACGTGCGCCATGCATCCATGATATTTAAATGAGAAATGAGGCTTACACCATGGTTTATATTTACTAAGCAGGGAGATTGCAGGTTGATTGAAATGTAAGGATGGTTCCATGGCAACCAATCAGATTCAAACTCACATTCTCCAGTATGTAAAATTAAACTGAGAGATTGAATCTGTTTGGTTGCCATGGGCAACATCCTCACTCTTCAATCTCCCTGCAATCTTCCTGCTTAGTAAATAGAGGCCCATGTCCTGACATGGTGAAAGTTGCCCGTAAGCCTAATGCTGGGTAGAAAGATCATCTTTCCAATCAACAGATTGTCCAGGGGACAATTACCTGCTTTATTAAGGTTTTAAAAGGTGTAAAAAAAATAAAAAAATGAAAAATAATAAAAACATTTACTCATTTATTGAGTGTTTATTAAAAGAGAATTTTTTATTTTCTTATTTTTTAATTTTCTAATACTATGGACTCATAAAAGCTGGCAATAGTTGGGTGCAGTAATCGCTGCATAGAAACATTTGCAAAGGCTCCTGCGACAGCACCAGACCTTCTGCACTAGCAACGTGTGAGCAGGGATGAGGGGCATACTGCATGCCCCTCTCCCTGCGTGCGATTCAATGCTGCATGATTCTAAAGAAAAGAATTCTAATGACACACAGTATTTGAAGCCTTTTAGGCATTCACTTGTTCTACATTCAAAAGTATAGAAGTACTGAATCAACCATTCTACAATGAAGAAAAGAGTCAAATGAGGTTACCTAAGCAATTCACATTTGAAGTCAAGGGGCTTACCTACAGATAAGACTTTAGACACTTTACCTTGCAATCATATGGTGAGACTCAGCAATGTGCATCAATTATAGTAAGCTAAGCTCACATTAGTGAATTAAAACATCACTAAAGCATATTGCACCTGCTTCACATGAATTTAAAGATTTAATAAACTAATGAGTGTAAATCAAGGCTTCAAATGGCCCTGGTAAGGTCTTACTACACATTTTGTGACCGAAAATTGATATGTATCACAAAACACCACAGGTCAGAAACTAGACACCGAAAACAGGTTTAATTTGTGAATGTTGCATGCTTTACTAATTGATATTACTTAGTCCTTCAATGATTTTAACTCGTTCTGTGTCCTGACTCCTGTAGCAGTATGTGTATAAGGTTTCATTACTATAACACTGACTTTTTGGGGGATTTCTCTAATTAGTAAATTACTTTAAAGGCCAAGGGTACATGGTGAGAGGAAGATTCACGCCAGCATGTACTTTCACTAATAAAATAAGACTGCATGGAAATACTGTAATAAAGACCCTTAGAATAACACAATTGCTCTTGTTTGTTATGTCAAGAAGGACAGGGGCACCGTAACCTAAAAATCATGTTACTGACTAATACTATTACTGGATCTGCTCTTTCTGTTGTTTTTATAAAAATCTTCTGTCGGGATTATGGATAGATGTAATGCAGATACATTCCAGGTCAAATCACACTGTTCTTCTACTGTGTAATTTGGTACAAAAATATATAGTTTGGTAATAATTTTAAGATGAATGTTCTGTTATACCGCACACTTGTACAACAGATGTGAAAATATAATTTAATAGCTTTGCTACCATAGTTTTTCAACCCTTTTAAAAGCAAAAGAGTCATACATAATAGTGCGTCTGAATTTTTCTGAACGTTACTCTTTGCATGCAAAAACATATTTTCAGTGTTTTCAGTGTTTTTCAAATCTCTGAGTACACAGTAGGATTCCCAGCGTAGGCCATTTAGAAGTACAGGAAAAGGGACTACAGTAGATTCAGCATGAAATTGGGTATTTATAGGGCAGTCCCATAGACAATGAAAATATTGGCTGCACTAAAGTGTGGGATTTGGGACATTAGGACCAACAAGAGGGGGGGGAGAGGTAATGCAAATAATCTGGATCGTGGGTCCTGCACACTGGTGCTAGTTAACTTTTCTTCTTTTTCCTGCATTGCAGGGGGTGCTCTCCTATTCAAATGTTAACTAAGCAAATGACAGGTTCAGCAGCAATTTACAATGTTTATTAGAGGAGCCATTAGACAATGCCTGTCACACTGTGTGTGTGTCAGTGTGACAGGCTAAAGTTCACATTGCTCTTATCCATCATAGTAACTGCACTGAACCCCAGAATAGTGCTAACCTTAAATGCAGAAAAGGGCTTTGTTTGTCTGGCCTTTTATGTTAAATACTTTGATGGCATTTGGTTTCTCTGGCACTTCTTTACATTCAGTACAAGTCCTCTATTTAACCCTTCCATGGTTATGACTAACATATTGCTGTTAAAATCATTTAAATTGAGTATTGGTACACGCAGGGGTGTTCATTAACTCCCTTAATATTTGCTTTATGCATAGGACCTCTGGCAGCCAGGGTATGGTAACTTCTTCATACATCTGGAATCCAAATTGACCTTAATACAAAATGTCACTTTATGCTGATGACATTCTCCTTAAACTCTCTAACCCAGTCATTTATATGCCCAATCTATTGTCAACTGTGGGATTTTATGGTAAGCTCTCTGGCTATAACATCCAGTCATACTAAATCAGAAGCTTTAGCCCTATTCCTTATCACAACTTGTACTCCCTGGAAAATAGTTACAATTTTAATTGTGTCCATCCCATATACCTGACCAAATTTATTCCAATGACTCGTCTACTGATTCAGGACTTTCAGCTATGGTAATATATGTGTAATTTGTTGATTTGTAGAATAATGTTTTAAAAATGAATATGGTTCCTCGCATTTTATCTATTTCAGACTCAGCAAAGGAGGCTAGGGCAAAACCAGGACATGTGACAACCAGCAAAAATGTGTTTGCGAGAATCCAGGCTGCAATAACAGCTGGATTCACTCTGCAAAAAGCTGCTTTGGCAGCATGTAGCAGAAAGAAGAAGAGAGGAAGAGATATGATTGCAGCTTTCAAATATCAAGTGATATATCTAGGTACAGGAGGTTTACATTTTTCAAAGATATTGATTTAATCAAAACCAGCTTATGTAAATATATGGCTAACTTTCTTAAACTATATAAACTTAAACTATATACAAATAGGGTCTAGGGTCAGTATGGTTTAAAAAAATTGGCATAATTTATGGGTCAAGTGGCTGTTATCTGTTTTTTTATTTAGTTTTTATTTGCATGTAACATCCACAGTTATACAATACAAGGAGCATAAAACAAGATGATGAGAAGCTATATGTAGAAACAGAGGCAAATCTAATACACAAGTACAGTACAACTGTGGGTTGTGCCAAACCTGTGACAAGTCAGAAATCCTAGGGGCTAGGGTGTCGTTCCAAGGCATAGCCATAGTGGTTTTAGCTGCAGTCAAAATGTGGGAAATTAGAAAGGCCTCTAGGTGGGTAGCCCAACAACTGAGTCCACAGCTCTTTCACCAATGAGACATCCAACATGCTGCTGAGTACCTCATCACAGAAAGGCTGAATAACTGGACATTCCCACCAAACTTGAACCATAGAGCCCCTATGACCACAATTCATCCAACAGGCCAGAGATGCTCATGGGAGCATCTGAAGAAGGGAAGCTGGTGTATAATACCAGTGGTAATAAACCTTATAGGTTGTTATATTTAGTGCAGATAGAGCTCTTAGCCACTGCTTGTCGTGTCTGTGCCCAAGTGTTATCATCAGGTGCAGGAGGTCCCAAATTATTCTTCAGTGCTGGGTCACATTCTATGTTTCTATGTTGACATAACAGAGAATAGAGAATGGTTGTAATTGTGCTTGAAAATAGGAACATTATTACATTTAATTATATACACTTATTACATATTATACACTTCATACAAACTGGTTTAAGGATGTGCATTAATGTGAATTTCTGTATTTACAATCTTATGTAGGCAAAATACAAACTTGCTATTATGTACAGTTAGACACATATTTTGTTTTTACTATTAAGAGAGTTATGGTGGCAGGACCCTACTTTAATCTTTTAACACCATTCTCATGTAAAATGTGTGTGCTCATGTGTGCTTATTTTGGATCAGGGTCCAGTTCTATGTTTGGAAGTGGGCTAGTTTAAATGTGAACCTACTGAATTACATAACTGTGTTTTGTGAGGTGTCCGTATACTGTATATATTGTTGTTGATTCAACATAGCCTGAGTTTTTTGCGAATGGACCTTTATCTATGCTAGGTTAATTCGGAATATCAATATTACAGAAGGGTTGCAATAGAAATCTCAATATCAATTGCTTGGTTAGACACTAAGAATATCTATTGTGCCAAACAGGTATAATAAATAAGTAATGGCCGGTGCTACTGCAACTAAAGAGATACAATATATCAATGTATTAAAAGGAAATTAAATGAAAATAACAAAATTAATGTATTTTGGTAAACATTTTACAAAACTGGAAAGATATGTTGCTGGCCAAGTATAATAAATAGAAAGTATGAAAAAGTAAGAAATAAAAAAAGAAAATTTGCCTTTGTTACCTCTCAGACTATTTTGTTAAATTTCATATATAATTCTAAACAGTTTGTGTCGTATAATCCCACTGAGGAGAATGTATGTGTGCCATACAAATATACACTTCCTAAGATGAGAAGAGACCGCAGAGATTGCTTTCTTAAAATATAAAGAAGCTTTGATTTCTTTCTCTCTTGAAATTAATTTGTATATCAAAGCCTCTATTGCTATTGTGAATAAGTTGGTCTATGATGAGCTAGAATTACTTTCAGGAGTGAAAAAGATGGCAAAGAAGTGCCACAAACTATATATAATATGCATTATCAGTATTATAGCACTTTTAATTAAGAACTCAAGACAATATACCAATACCAGTATACACTTAATAACAATATTAATGAATCATTCTCTTACGATTCTAGTAAGTCTAGTAAGTCTTTTAAAGCCATATGACGATAGATGTACTTTCACTTAGGCACTTAGTAAAATAAATGCAGTTGTGTTGTAGATTACATATTGCTTTGTTTCTCTAAATTACGTTTGTTTCTCTACATTTATTTTCTTTAATTTCTAAGATCTGTATGGGATTAGAGCTTTCCAAAGTAGTACTTTTAGTAGCATAGTTGTTTCTGTCAATGTTCATTTATTACAATCATTATTATACTTATATTTTAAATTCTTATAACTGAAAGCAATGAATAATAATTATGCACAATGTAATTATATGTAATAGCTTCATTAGTCATATATTTCTAATATACTTTATGCTGTTTATCCCAGAACAGTGAGGATGATAATTAGAGAACCCAGAAAAGAGAGTTATGCACCAAGGTGTAGAGTCTAACCGAGAGCTGGCCTTTAATAGAGCCCCAGCTGGGGATGAGCTGGAGCTGCAGGTTGTATCCCTGGATAGCAAGCCCCTGAATCGGGTAGCAGAAGAGAAAACTGAATAGTAACAGAAAAACGTACAATACTGGGAACAAACGGGGTGGAAAATGCAAGTATAAAAAATATCACAATATCTTCCGATGTTAACTGCTGTCCGAAATTTGTTGATATATGTATAGGCTTTGAGATTCATGGGTTTGTTGTTTTTTTTACATTTTTTTTATGCTGCTGCTCTGCCGCCCTGAGGGAACCTACACAAGTCACAGTCTAGTGATTTAAAATATAATTTTGTTGTTTTTATTTGTATTTGGCCTTTTATTTTCCTAGTTTTACACAGAATCATAATGACTCATAAGCTGTAATTTTATGAGGGGGCCGTTTATACTAATTCTCTGCAATGAAATTGATAAAACCATTATATTTAACTGCTTTCTAACAGCATGACCATACTGCTACATGATTAACTAATTATGAACTGGATCCAAACTGGAGTTTCAAAATACCAGTAACACAAGCATAAATAAACCCTGTAGACTTGCTTAGGAAGCAAATGTGTTATGGGGCGATGTAACTAGCCCAGGTTTAAACAATAATAAAAATTTTAAACTGGTCAGTTTTGCAATAAGCAAAAAAAAAGTATTCTCTCTGCATGCAAATAAATAAATGACGTTCTGAAATTCACTGTGCTGCATTTGACTACTGCGGAATATATGTGGCAGGTATGACTTACTTTTACACATTTAAGTACATAAATTTTATATTATGATTAATTAACATATACATGGCAGGAGTAAAAGTCATTTATTAAAATAACAAATAAGGATAGTGGCAGAACGAAATTGAGTGTAAAAAGGCACTAATTTGATAAAAATTCCTAAAAGTTCTGGACCAGACTCAGAGTGGCGCATGCTTTCTAGGCTAAGTTCTGATCGGCGCATGCATAGAACAGGAGTTTAACAGCGACGTTAAAGCGACATTTTTCAAGGCAATTAGCCCTCCTAATTAGGGCCAAACTTACAACATGTCCTGACATGGTGTAAGTTGGTTGTAGGAGTAAGAAGCATGTAATTGTTCTCTGGACAATGTTACCATGTTAAAAAAAAATATATATATAATAAATAAATAATAAATAAAATATTTGAACTATTGTGTTTTGTTTTATTATTATACATTTTTTTTTCATTTTAACAATTAAAAGTTAAACATAGTGCACTGTCTGAGTGCAGCAGCGCTCGCTGAACATAAAAGCCGACATAGTAGTATGCCTGTTTTTATGAATGAAAGGCTGATGAATATATTTTGTTCTATGTCGGAAAGCGCTGCTGCACTGATACAGTGCAGGGTCTCGGCTGTAGAAGCTCGCTCGCATTCCAGAGTTCAGGGGAGACGGGCAGATTGCATCTACCCTGCGTGCTATTCATATTCATTCTGCTTATCCATACTTCTGAATAGTAGGATGCGCCTGCCATAAACTCTGGATCAGGTCTGCTGTCTTTTAATCTCACCAATGATTATCTGAATTAAGAGAGATTTTGGAATGCGCAAGAGTTGCAGAAATGATTTATAAAGTTTAATTTGATCTATTATTTTATCCTTTTCCTATAACTTCAGTTTATGTAAAACTTCTTGAAAATACAAAACAAAATGTAGTTAATCCCCTTTTAGTTACGAACCATGACTTAGGAGCAATATGTTGCTTTCATTTGTATTCGGCTGTTAATTTTCAAAATTTTACAAAAGATCATAAAGATACATAAGTTGAATTCTTGAGGGACCAAATATACTAATGCTCAGCAATAACATTGACAAAGTCTTTATATTTAACTGCTTTCTAGCAGCATGACCACACACATTTGAATGTCACATGATTTGCTAGTTATGAACAGGATTTAGAGTTCGAAAATAACAGTAAAACAAACAGAAATAACGTTGGCTCTTATAGTAGATGGGTCCTCTATTACCACTTTCACCTTTACACATTAAACATTTACACCATTACAGTTGGCATAAAACCAAATGCCTTAATTAATATGCCGTAGATGGAATTCTTCCTCAGAGTCAACTTTTTGTTAACAGCAAACAGAGGATTTATTGCTCACTTTAAGGAGCTGGGGCTACTCTGAAGATAATGGGGAGAAAGCACAATTTAAAATTAAACAAATGGAGAAGAAAGACAAGAAAAGGTGGAGTAACTGATGTAAGAATTGTGAGAAATCAAGATGAATTTAGTGGATCATTTTTTCTAAATATAATAGGTTTTCATCACAAATGGAAAAACAATATTTTGGATAATTACCATATACTCAAGTACAACCCTACGCTTAGAGGACTCTTTATAGAGGATCCAAAACTGATTTTTTAAAAAGACTTCAAATTTAAAGAACCTTTGAGTGCCAATTATGATTAAATATCTGGAGGACATTGTTTCCTAAGCTCTATTTGTTGGTTTATTTGTTTGTTAAGAGCAAAGGTCAGACCACTAACCACTGATAGTGGTTGTCCATGCAAATTATTGCATTATCTGTGTTGCTTTGATAAATGAGACTTACAAACCTTGTCTAACAAAATGGTACTTGACAAAGGTATATTATGTATTACTGCTTTTAAATACATTGACTATTGACTTATTGATTTTGAACAGTTCTATTGCTAGGTGATATGATTTAAGCAATTAGTTTAAAGTGATGAAAGGCTGGAATTGAGTGTTGACACAAAATTTATTTTTTGGCTTTTAAAAGAGGATGAAAATGAATCATGTCTAGCTTTCATCTATGTGGAAATATAGTAATTAAAATCAATAAGGAAATTATTTTTATTCATAGACACATAAATTCACTGCGATAAACAAAATTGGGATGTAAACCTATGACTTAAGGCATTTTAAAGCTATGTAAGTGATCCAAATAAATCACACAGGAGGATGATGTTTGTTTGAACAATATTATATTCATTGCTGTACATAGACTATGGATAACAGAAATCATGAAATCAAGATAGAACAACCCCAATTGCCGCATAACAGAAGAGACATGACAAAACTAACATGCAATTAACCAAGCTGTTAAAAACAACTAAAAGAACAGAGCTAAAAATCGGTGCACTCAAAAGGCCTTAATTTTGAGCTTAAATGGTTCATTTGTATACATTTTATACATACTTCTTTAATACCTTTTATCGTCATATGGGTTTTATATTGCAGAAGCACTTTTTAAACGTGTGCTCCTTTTACAATACTGATTTTGTAGCGCTGTCCTTTTAGCCGTTTCAACATTTTTCATTTTTAGACAAGTTCCTTTGTTTCACTAACTGATAATGAAGAACTATTTTAACGCCTGGTTTTGTGTCCTTGTTTTACATTATGTACTGGTGTTTTTATTAACATCTGTTAAATATTTTTCCAGCTTTTGCCATTTTGTAATAACTGACAAATAACTTTTTTTCTGTCATACCAACACAATGTTTATCATTGGAATGTATTTATGTGCCTTTCCCAGTACCCAATATGGGCTATTTCTTCAATCCTTTTATTATGTATATCATATGTATGGGAGCTATCTAAGAAACTGACATATTCTAAGTATAACCCAATAAGAAGACCTAGCACGTCCATAATAAAGCACTCCAAATGCCTTTCATAAATAACAGCAGTGCTTTTTATTATTGGAGCATTGCTTTTTTATTATTATTATTTTTACCCTTGGCCTCAAAACAACTACATTTGGTAACATAATTATTTCCAACAGCATTCTGACATAGAATGGCATAGAAGGTTCTCCACCAATCAAATTCCTTGGGGGAGGAGTTATAGGGTCACAGACGGTACACCATCACCCTAATCCTGAGAAAGACCTCGAAATTTCCCTGGATACCTGTGGAACCTAAAAAAGAAAAAGGAGACCTGCCAGGGAAATTTGCCAGGGAGTCAGAAGTGCTCCTCTTAAAGCATCTTATTAATATAAGATTCAAGCTGATGCCAAAAGGAAAGCAGTTCCTAGCCTAAAACCTGAAGACCTGAATCACCACTGCCTGACATCTAAGTATCATAACCATTGCTTGTCAACTCCATTACCACTGACAGTCAGCTTAAAATAATTCCGCTCACTATCATGGTGACAGCTCAGGCTACACTTTTGAAGATCATCTTCAACCTTACTGGACTTATTCTTTAAGGTACTTCTAGGGCCTCAGTTGGCATTTGCATAGGCTTTACACTACATCTGATGTGTAACTAAAAAATATCTTTGAGGACTCGATTAGATTAGATACTGATAGATAGATAGACAGATAGATAGATAGGTCCCATCAATACTCCATTGTCATGCATAAGGCAATCAGTTCCATAGTTCATGGGGCAATTATTTATGGGTTCTGTTTGATAAATATAAGATATGTAAAGACTCATTTGTGACCTTTTGATCTGAAATAGACATTATTAGGCTTACTTCCTAAATTATGTAAATCTTCCATAGGGATTACTTAACATAGACACAGGTATATTTACTAAGCGGTGAGATTGCAATGAGATTGAAAAGTCAATCAGATTCGAGTTCACGTTCTCCAGTGTGTAAAATGAAACTGAGAGCTTGAATCTGATTGGTTGCTATGGGCAACATCCCCACTTTTCAATCTCACCGCAATCTCGCCGCTTTGGAACCTTATCACAGATATTTAAATATTTCAGTTTTAATTATTCTTTAATATGATATCTACATCCAAACTAACCATGCCCTTTTGTGTGCCACTCTGATTGGTACCACCTTTGCTTCCAGATTTAGCCCCTTTAAACCATTCATTTAATCCTATTCGTTAATTTGCTTAAGCGACAGCTTTTGTATATCACCCATGCAAAAAATAAAAAATAAAATAAACAATGTTATCTACAGAAAAATTTTCACTTACTTATCTTCCTAATAGGTAAAACAGGTTTCTTCTTACTCACTCAACATTTCTAGCTATATCTAGGAATTACAGTTTAATAGATATTTACTCAACCCTATTTACAATAATATGCACCCATTTAAATGCACTCCAGCTGACTCTTTGTATACCAAGAAGAAATTTTATTTGATTTTCAGAATTTCCTGTTTACCTATATTTTTTTTTTATCAGATTGTCTGCTAAAAGCATTAGTGTCACATTAAGTAACATAATTAGATAAGGTACAGTATAACATTTTGCATTTCTCTGGTTATCCATCTCTCTGCAAACAGTTAGTGTTGACAGTTTAAATACCCTTTCTAAGTAGAAAAAAAGCACTGTACCATTTAACGATTTGTTCTTAATTTAGACAAACATCCTCATGCATGAGTATAATGTTTAGTATGGAGACTTTAGATATCAAACTAAATTTGTATGTATAGCCATTTCAGTTTTAGTTGAAGGAAGTGCATTCTTTTGATACAAAGCTTTGCTATGCTGTGAAAATAGTTTACTGAATTTTGTCTTTCTGATACAATGAAAAAACACTGACGGATCATAGGAGATCACAGTAGGAATCCTCTTTTTATATCTAACACAGTAGGGATCCATTTCACCAATCCTATTATTTTGTCTTCTTTAGAAAACCATCAATCACATTAAACATTATATATTACTCACAGTGGAAAAGAGATAATCTTAATTTGGAGTTGCCAATAAGAATTATTATTGATAGAGACACAAATGTATTCCATTAATCTTTTATTTTTTGCTGATTTTTTGGGGAATATCCATGAAATAGAACAGAGAGGCTTAAGTGTACTGTACTAAATAAAGTGGAAAGTGCCTGTCAGAGTAGACAACAGTCTTATATAGTTCTCTCAACATTGGACCAGCCATACTTCTGGAAACGGGAGTTATTCAATGCGTGGGCCATTTTGGAATAGATACTGCTGAAAGGCATACTTCGTCCATTAATAACACTGATAGTGCCCAACAGCTCCCGGCGGCACAGGAGAAGGTTAGGTTTAGGCAGCAGGGAATGAAGGGTTAGCCTTAGACAACAGAGAGAGGAAGGTTAGGATTAGGCAGCTGAGAGGGGAGGGCTACGGTTAGGCTACGGGGATTGGAGGGTAAGCGTTAGGATTAGGAAAAGGAATGAGGGTTTGAAAAACATACCTGTTGATGCTGTGGGAGTAGTGTGTAGTCATTGTCTATGACAGCCCTGTTGAAAAAGAACTAAACATGCTAATGCTAGTGCAGGCTTCAGACCATACATATTATACAGACATCCTCAAACTCTCAAATTAATGTTTAGTGGTTTATGAATACAATAAAAACTCATAGAAAGAGGCAAAACAAACATAAACACTGAACTGAACTGAGGCAAGAATCATGGTAGGTATAGACAACACAGGGAATATGAGTACCAACAGAATAAGTAAAGTACAAGTATACAAGACAGGGCTAATACATGATATAGGATAAATGCTAATCATCAAGCAAACTGAATACATGAAATACAGCACACAGGGAATACAGACAGCAGTACTGCTGGAAACATGAGCTCATGGAATAAGGTAGCTGGAGACAAGGGAACTCAATGAACCAGGTGAATCAGAAAATTTACTCCAGCACAAAATCACTAGCCCCATCTCTAGAATATGTATAAAGTATTACTTCAAATGAATTGCCTGTTAAAGTCTAATCAGAAGATAAAACTATGTTTTAACCAGTTTAATGAGTTCTAGGCGAAAGTTTCCTGATCTATTTTAACGAGCTAAACATTTGACACATATTCTTCTTTGTATCAAACAATTTTGGAAATCATGCATCATGTTATATATGAATGTGGTTATTTTGATTGGATACTACTTTAGAAATATAGGTAGGCCTACAGTGGCCCAGAAGTTTCTATCCTGTTATACAGTAGCAAAGTTGCCATTAGTGTTTATCAAAGTTGCCAGATAGGCAGATAAATTGTTACATTGCTAAAAACTAATTTTTAAGAATGTGTGAGAAGTGCTTTTTTTTGAAGTTTATCTTCATTTAATGAATTTTTAAAAGCCAATAACCACAAACAGATTCATTAATGTGACATTTGAATTCTAGTGTAATAATCTTTTGTCTTCCTTATGTCTCACATTTTTATTAGCTAATATTAATATTTTAACAAGTCCTGAGACATGAGAAATGTGTTACATTTGTAATGTTTTACTGTAAATCTAAGTTGCATCTATTTGTATGAGGAAAAAGGGTAGAAAGTTACACTTTTACAAGATCATGTTGAATTGCTAGTGAAGCAAATTTCATCTTTTTGTAAAAGTATGAGTTGAGAGGAGATTTTTCATAGACAAAGTTTAAATAACTATGGGCTGGATACAGACAGGAAAACAGATAGATTTCTGCAGTCTATTTTGCAGACAGTTTCTGAACCCAGAGTGCACATACCCAGTCCATTTTGCAAGCCCTAATTAATTGTGCAACCTATGCAATTTAAGTAGTTGGTGACAGGGAAAATGTGTGTACACTAGGGGGGGAATTCACTAACTGATGATTTCTGCTGAGATTTCATATCGTCAGCGTTCGTCAATGATCTGAAATTGTCAATCACTGGTGATGTATAGTATTCAGTAAGTGACGATTTGTATTGACGATATGTAATNNCTGACGAATGCTGACGATATCCATTGACGAAAAAACGGGTATTCGTCAGGTGATATTGCACTAAACTGACGTATACACTGCCGATTTTCAGTAAAAT
>JABWIB010001328.1:4081-17823 GCA_016617825.1 Platyplectrum ornatum | reverse complement strand
CTCAGTTTCATTTTACATACTGGAGAATGTAAGCTCGAATCTGATTGGTTGCTATGGGCAACTTCCCCACTTTTCAATTCCCCAGCAAATTCCCTGCTTAGTAAATATACCCCCATGTCTAATAACAGTGTAACAGTGGTCAGTATCTGTGTGCAAAATGCAAAAATAAGGTATTCAATAAAGTATGAAATGAAAGAGCAGAGGCTGTGGCTGTAGAAGCTGTGCTTTTTCCTTGCCTCCTATCCAGAGCTGAATGTTTCTTCCAAAACACACACCTCTGGAGAGACCGAAGACTGCGTCAA
This sequence comes from Platyplectrum ornatum, assembly GCA_016617825.1. Lineage (NCBI taxonomy): Eukaryota > Metazoa > Chordata > Amphibia > Anura > Limnodynastidae > Platyplectrum > Platyplectrum ornatum. The sequence continues at coordinate 17,521 of JABWIB010001328.1, read as the reverse complement.
TTCAATCTGACAAATTGGCCTATATTTACTAAACTGCAGGAATGGAAAAGTGGATATATTGCCCATAACAACCAATCATATTACAGCTCTCAGTTCATTTTACATACTGGAGCTCAAATATCATTGGTTGCATATCTACTTTTCCATTCCTCCAATTTTGTAAATATAGGCTCTTGTGGTTGCTCTGCATTGCAGTTTAGCAACCACCCAATAACATGTAACAACAACAAATTTTCCACTAATGCAAAGATAGATCCGTATAGAAACATAGAAAGCGATGGCATATAAGAGTCACATGGCCCATCCAGTCTGCCTAGTTGTGTATTTAAAATATTTACATTATGTATATACTCTAACATCTTTTTATTCTCTAAATACCCTTTAATTTATCGCAAGCATGCTTAAACTGTTCTGGTGTATTAGCCTCCACCACTTCTGATGGGAAGATATTTCACTGATCTACTACCCTTTCAGTGAAGTAATTTTTTCGGACATGTAAAAAAAAAACAATTTCCCCTTGCAACTGGGAACTCTATACTGAATAAAACTTCTGGTTTAGAGCTAATGAAGTTTTGGACATGGATTACATAAAAAATTTTTACATAAAAATGTCATTTATACATCCTCAGCCACTATGAAATCATCAGTATAAAAAAAATCAGCATTCATCTGTTTAATTTACAAGTCTGACAGTATTTAAATTGCAATCCAGCAATTTCCTTACCGCACACAATTGATTTGAGCACATCCCGAGTTACAGCTAAACCAGGTGTGATTCTGCACCTGACCAAACTGTTGCAATGTAATAGGTGCTAATTATCGAAATGCACAGATCCAGAGAGTGTGGTACATTTTCTATTTAATTATACCTTTTAAAAACAAAATGTGCTTTTTTCTGAAGCATACAATTTCCTTTATAGTAAAATACACTGGTTGTTTTTTTGTTCCTTTTTTCAAGATTCCTTTGACCTATTGTTTGTTCCTGTTTCGCTTTCAGATACAAATATATTTATGTATTGTAAAATTTCTATCTGAGCTGTAGCTTTTAAATAATGTTTCATTATTTTCAAAAAAGTATAAATTCAAAAAGAATTTACTTGCCTTATTCTTCTGCTGACACATGCAGTTTATATGTGTTATTGTCGTTACAACATTATTATTTCTTATCTTTGGTTATCTTTTTAAGTCTATAGTAGCTAAAATCCAACCACGTAGTTGAGTTTGAAAAAATGAAAATTGATATACCTGCAGCGCTGTTGAATCTTTATTTCTTTTCAGTTGTTACCTTTTAAGATTTGTGCATCTTAATTGACAGCTGCATAGTAGTATTGATTAAAGTTTTAAAGTTACTTAGTTTTAAAGGACCGCAGTTACTGCCAGCTTTTATGAATGAAAAAAATAGAAAAAAAATAATAACATAAATGAATAAGAAACAAAAAAAACAAAAAAAAAACACTTAGATTTATTTAAACATTATTTTTATTATTTTTTTAACTTTTTCTTTTACATTTAATGAGAGTCCCTTTTCTCTTTTACATTTGGCGGACTCATAGAGGCTTTGTGCCCGCCTCCATACTATTCAAAGCACAACGTCTGCAAATAACAGCAAGATACAGGGCTGAATCAGCCCCAAAGTTAAAAACACACATGCGGGTGCATCTGCTTTATTTAAATGAGAAAAGGGGCGTTCCTTGCCCCTTCTCTCATTTAAATATAAGGTTTTTGCAGGGATTAGCCCTACTAATGAGGGTGGGACTTACACCATGGCCTAAATTTACTAAGCTTGGAGATTGCAGGGAAATTGAAAAGTGGGGATGTTGCCCATAGTTGCCCATCATATTTAAACTCTCAGTTTCATTTTACATACTGGAGAATGTGAGCTTGAATCTGATTGGTTGCTATGGGCAACATGTCCACTTTTCAATCTCTCTGGAATCTCCCTGCTTAGTAAATTTAGGCCCATGTCCTGACATGGTGTAAGTTGCACAGAGCAGCTAGAAGCAGCATAATGAAGCAATTGTCCCCTGCTTCATTATGTTTTGCAAAGGTAAAAGAAGAGAGAATTATTGTTAAAATAAAAAAGTGTTTATTATTTATTGTGTGTTGTTTTTAATTTAATTTAATAGCCAAAAAAAAAGAACGAAAAACACAAAATTCACTATGAGTGCAGCAACTCTAGCTTCACATAGAAGCCGACATAAGTATCACGCCGTCTTGCATTCATAAAAGCCAACATGCTACTTATGCCTGTTTTAGTGCACGCAGCAATGGACATGGACATGCAATGTATCCGTCTCCGCTGCAGGGAAATGCAAATACAATTATTAGATGGATTAGACCGATCAACTATCAGCTGATCTGTCTAATAATGGTACCGTGTACCCAACTTTATTTTGCTGCAATGCAACAGAATTGTAGAAATTTTTGGTTTATTATTTTCTATTTTCTACTGCCACTTNTGAATGTCCTTAGCACACTTTCCCAGTTAATACAACCTAATTAGCCAAAGCACTTTGTAAAAGGAGAATGCTTTCCCTTTGTTATATTGCAATATATGCAAATGTGTAATCTATTTTCATTAGAAGCCTTTAAAGACAGACTTCTGTAACATATGATTCATACTTTAGGTCATGCACATATAAAATGAATAACACTGTGTTCAAGAAAATTGTCTAGCACACAAGTGAAACATACATATATTTAAAAAATAAGGCATACTTATTTTTTCTTTTCTGTGCTTTGAAAAATCTAGCCCTATGTGTCATTTGAATGATATAAGGTGGATTAGAGTTGCGCTTGTGGTGTCCATGCCTGAGTGGGTTCAACTAAGGGTGCTGGGTATGTCTACAGCTGATATTAACAGCACTGGTGTAGTCTGATCTATAGCTGGATGGTATTTCAGGATCTTGGGTGGTGTTTTTACTAGTGACCTACTGTGTCATCCTGATTAGAGTTGAAGTCTGTCGCTGTATTTTCTTTATGAATTAAGGAAGCACCCCAGCCAGTTGGTTTCATTTAACCCTTTGGGAGATAGGGTGGCCAGTTTGTAGATCCAATAACTTTCTTTCTGTAGTAGTTGCCCCGGTCACCTTCTCGGATTGAAGCGGGGACCGTGTCTATCCCCATGTACCGCAAGTCTTTCAGTTGATGTCTGTGATCTCCAAAGTGGTTGGTCCACGGTTTTGCCCATCAGGGTTTGCTGAGTGGTGAAGAGCCATTCTTTCTTTTAGTGCCCTCGTGGTTTTGCCCACATTTATTTTACGGCATGGGCATCTAATGATGTAAACAACATGGGAGGTAGTGCAGGTAATGACTTGCTTGATGGGGTACTGGTGTCCGTTAAGTGGGTCCACAAATGATCGACCAGTGTCTAGATGGGAGCAAGTGGCACAGCCAGTGCAACGGTAACAGCCTGGAGGTCTGGACAGGAACCCTGTTTGTTTGGATGGTAAGACATAAGATGCATTTAGAAGAGTTTTTTTTGTTGAGATTCGGGAGATTCTGGATATGATGGGCCATAGCTTTCTTGCTGCATGTTTTATGAAAAAGCTGAGGTGGTTATATGTAGTAATCCAGGGAATTCGATCCTGTTTAGAGTTTTTTGTTTTAGGTACATGTAATTTGTTCCTAGGGATGCTGTCTACTCTTTGTTTTGCAACCAAAAGGTCTTTAAGGGAATATCCCCTTTCAATAAATCTGTCCAGCATTTCTGTCATTTGGATATCAGCAATCTGGGGATCCGAGTTGATACGTTTCANTCTCAGCAACTGAGAATAGGAGAGGCCTGTAATGAGGGCTTTAGGGTCATGGCTGATGGCTTGAAGGAGATGGTTCCTGTCTGTAGGCTTGCGATATAATGTACTCGCAAACTGGCCTTGAGATCTGGTGATCTGTACGTCCAGATAGTGAATGTTATCTTTGCTGGTTTCAAAGGTAAACTTGATAGTCTTATCCTGGGTGTTAATGTCCCCCATTATTAGTCTAAAGCTCTGTTGTTAGCCGCCCCAGAGGATGAAGATGTCGTCGATGTACCTTTTGAAGATGTCTTTGTTGTACAGTTCATTATGTAGGAATAGGCGGTCTTCAACTTCGAACATGTAGGCATTTGCAAACGTGGGGGCCACATTAGAGCCCATAGCGCAGCCCTGTTTTTGTAAGTAGAAGGTGTTATCAAATAAGAAGTAGTTGCATTTGAGTGTCATCTCTAGTAGTTCCATCATTGGTTTTACTGGAGGTCCGTTATATTGTGGACTATTGGTAATATGTCTCCCTATGGCTTTGATGCCCTGCTGGTGAGGGATGTTTGTATACAGACTCACTACATCGATGGTACCCATCAATACCTTGTTAGGTAGGTTGGAAAGACTCTGTAAGTCTGTTAGGAAATGGGTGGTATCCTTTAGGTACGTCTTTTTGGTTTGTATCAAGGGTTGAAGAAAATAGTCCAAAAATTTTGAAACTGGTTGCATAAGAGAGTCTCTGGCCGAAAAAATGGGTCGGCCCGGTGGGTCTTGCAGGCTTTTGTGTATTTTGGGTAGATATATATATATATATATATATATATATATATATATATATATATAAATATCGGTGGCAAACGCATTTTGGAATGTGGTTTCTAAAGCATGTATAGTGTTGTGGAGATGGTGCACTACATAAAGTATATATTGGGTATATTAGATGTCAGGTGCATATTTGGGTATATAGTATACTATTTTATTTTACAGTGTAATCTAAAAACCATTAATACACCCAGCATATATTACAATATGTGATATACCCTTACCCCTTTATACTTAATATGTACTTTATATAGTGCACTATTCCCAGCTCCATGATATAGCGGTCTGGAGTAGACACACTATATAAAGTGTAAAAATACATATATTATAGGATAGATTCGATAGATATCAGGAATGGGACTATATAATGTATATTGCGTGTCACTCCTAAATCTTGATATCCACACATTGTACTTTATACAGTGTGCCAGCTCCTAATACTTAATATAACCTGCATATAATACAGCAACAATAAGGTGGGTTTCTGGGCAACTAGAAACCTCCCCTATCCCCCTGCGTTTGCCTCTGCATAATACATAAGTAATCTATGCATGTTGTAATCGATCAGTTAATCAAGCATAACAATTTCTAAATATATAATAATAATAAATATATGTTACATTTTAAACAGCAACAGTCCTTCTGAGAAGCAATTTTCAGGACATATTCTCAGAATGAATATCCATGGTAACTATAGGATTATCTGGGTCATTTCAGGTACCACCCGCATACAGATCACACACCGAGCTAAATAAGATGAAATATTTTTTGTGAAATGATAGGTAGATATACTATGTTTAAAAGATTACAACTTTAAGCATGATGATAACAAGACAGTAGTTTCAGTTAAGGAGACTGACAGATTTCCGAGGTTATTTTTATGTACATGCTGAACAATTTCCCTCTTTGTCTTTGTGCTTTTTAAATCTCATTCATAACCAATATTAATATTGTCTGACATAACATCTAACTGAATCTGCACATTCAAAACATGCCAACATATAACGATTTGGCACTTATATTATGATTTAGTAAATCTTAATTTGCTACATCACATTAGTAAGAGTATGTGTGAATGTAATATTTTTTTTTATAATCTAGTTGCTCATGAAAACACAAAGTGTACTCTTAATTCCATATGTTTTATGGATGTTTAAGAGCTGTCTTAGCTCTATTTATCTTGCTGTGATGATTACATTACAGTCACACAGTGTATCTCTGAATTTACATTCTCTACTGAATGAGTTTGGATTTGCATGTAATCATGTGTACTGTGCTTATGATTAGAATCTCCAACACTGGGAGCAGTTGGTTTTTATTTAAATTTTGTAAAAGTAGGATGAGAAACAACAAGGGTTTACAAAATAGTGTATAGCTCCTAACAGTGTTACTATGGCCCGAAGCAAGATATTAAATTGTTTTGTTGACTGTCACTGCATAAAATATAATACATGCTATCTGACATAAACAATAACCTTCACAATATTATATGACTTGAATTCTACTTTAAAGAGCAGAGCCAGATCACCCACTAGTTGACCTAAGCGGGAACATAGGGCCCGGCTGGGCTCCTGGGCCCGCCTAGCATGATGATCCGGCCTGGAACTGAGGTGGATGACTTCTGTGGCCCCTCTTCTCAGCAACCTAGTATAACTTACGTTCACTCCGCCTCCTGAAGAAGTGCACACAGATGAAATGCGTAAAGGAATCAGTACTGCTTCAATCCGGTTGCCCTCCGTGCCCCCACTGCTAGATCTGTGCTGCGTCTGCGGCTGTGCTACTGGGAGAAACTGTGCAGCGGTTCTGGCAATTGTAAAGATACCCCTTGTCCGATTAAAACCAAGACTGCCACTTGGTAATTGTGCATTTTGTTTTAAATTTCTAATGCAATTAAATATACAGTTTCACACTATGGAGTGCCCCCTTTCTGCTTTTAATTCAGGTTTTATTGTTGCAGTCTACAAGCCTGCTAATTTAAAAGGGGCAACTACGGTTCTTAAAGGATCCAGTGTTGGACGGTTGAGAATGAAGCAAACTTTTATAATTATTGGACTGGGGTGGACATTCTAGTGTGTATCCAATTTATGTGAATATATATCTGCAGTAGAGCTCACTTGTGTTTTATTTTATATATATATATATATATATATATATATATATATATATAGATAAACAAGAACAACAGATCTTGGTCCTTTATCACAGAATGCAACTACATACAATGCATCCTAAATAAAAACATACTTGTAAACACCCTTATACCCTATACCCTTACCGTGTATTCCACATTTCATATCATTAAGCCACTCAGTTAACTTAAATGTTAGCACATTGTCATTTCTTACTACAGCTATATAAACAAACCAAATGAATATCCCTTAATGCAAATGTGTAACAGTAACTACAATAGGCATATATTGTCACTGCTTTATTTATAACTATAGCTTTAGAAATTATATTACAACTATAATATACTTTAATATGCTGGACCTTTCTGGCCTTCATTATGAAATGCAGTCCAGACTATTAAACACATATCTTAGTTTAGGAATTCATGTTATTATAAGTGCTGTAGAAAAAGTAAAACTCAGCTTCAATTACTGTGTGACAATGTAATTGCTTCTCCGACTTGGTAGTGCAATTTATATGAGTAATGATAATGAGAATAAAATAACTCTCATACCTGCTTGGTGTATTATGTTTCCCTTGTAAAACTGTCTCCCAGGAAATGCGTTCACTGTCAGGCTGCAGGCTGCATAAAGATGTGGTGTGTTGTTTAAATGAACCTGCAGATGCCGAAATGTCAAAGTTTCTTGGAAAAAACATGATAGTATAATCTGACATAGAAATAACTGAATGTTCGAGTACGTTTTTATTCTGCAAAATTTTAATGAAAAGCAAAAATGCCATTACATAAAATCCTAAGAAAAAAGCAGAAATACAGCCGGCTGGAAAAAGCCTGGCTGTAATCACACCCAAATTGTGTAGAAATGTAATATGAATCAGTTACAATATATAGAATGCCATTCTCCATTCTACTAAGGAATGACCAATTCCACAGCAAGACCAAAAAAGAAGAAATAAACCCCACTAGCGCTCAAACTAATTACATATGTATATGTGTTAAATGAATGAACGAATGAATGACTGCATGAATCACTTTAATCCAGGACTATGAAGATCCACTTGTGTTAATAATGAATAGATTAGCAACAAATTTAAGTAAAATCAGTGACTTACCAATGTCGAGTAGACACTAATAGGCAAAACAACATTATTAACTTACATCCAAAGAATCATATAATATAGATGTAAATGATTGAAATTGGGAGTATCCTCTTAAGGGGTCGTTGGCACAGATCTCAGAAACTCCCAGAGGTGAGGTATGTCATTATAGGTCCACCCCAGTGGGCCTCCCCAATGGTATGTCCCTTGCAGAGTAGTAAGGACTCCAAATAGAATACTTTTGTAGATGTTTTAGCTGTAGACAGCAGATCTGCAGCAAAGGTCGATCAGTTCAGTGAAAAGAAGCAGAAGTTGCTAGATCTGATGACATGATAACAAGTAAGCTGTTGCCGCCTTTAAAGGTCTCCCTACGGCTCCAATATATCAGATGGTGAAGACAGCAGCATATGGCTCCAGCCCACGCAAATGACTGGACCGGTGGATAAAAAGGTCTCAGTAATGCTGGTCAAATGTTGCAATGATCTTTATGCTGCTGCCATTCATAAATTTAATCCAGGGGACACATAGTGAAATAAATTACAAGGAACGCTTGTAACACTTTTTGTGCAATACCACTTTCTCAAGTAATATGCTGCTTTCTTCATGACTGATATATTGAAGAATAGGAAGATCTTTACCAGTGGCAGGAGATTACTTATTATTGTGCCATCAGAGCTGGAAACTTCTGCTTCTTTATCTGCTGTCTACAGCTAAAACATCTATTTTCTCTACAAAGTATTCTATTTGGAGTCCTCACTACTCAGCAAAATAATGCTTCCAGTCAAAAGAGACATACCATCGGGGTCAGGGCTCAAAGTGGGCCGTATATGCCGGTATGGCATACTGGCACTTCTCCCGTTCCCGCTTGTTAGTGTGCAGAAATACTAACTCTAAAGCTGCCCTCCACCTTGGGAAAACTGTGTTTACTGGGTTTTTCTGTTACAGTCCCGGTTGTAAGATTTCATCTCCCGCTCTGGTCCTGGTCAGGTGATGTAATCATATGTGACACATGTTTGCATTGGAGAACAACATACATACAATTTCCATGGCTAATTGGATGTTCATCCAGCATGCTGAAAACACTGTCTGTTTTAAATTGTTACAATTATTATTCTAAAATGGAAAACCCCATTATGTCCTGACATCACATAAACCATTATCTTTCTGAGAGATCTTTTTACCAGGCCATTCTATTTATTATCATGGAAAATGCTGCTCTTACTAAGCAGCTGCTAGCATAAAACTCATTAGTCCAGGGGGTTTTGGTGACTTGATGCCTTTACATTTTGACCTGTAGCAGTTACATCCTCAGAATTAAGGTTAGTTCAGCCATTGTTGGTACCGCTTATAGAGTATATATATAAAATATTTGTCATGCATCCTTTATTCCTTTGGATGTGGGAGGGGTGAGCTACATACTCTTAGGTAGCCCCTCTCTGCTGTATTTTAATGTACATTTAACTATACAATCTATCTAACACCATAACATGCAACATCTATTACAAGCATTACTAAGCTACAATTAGACCATAAACATGATGACATTTTGATTTCTTATTGCAGAGTTCAGGTGTTGTTGGCTTTAAAAGAGAAACAAAAATGAGTAATCTTATACAAAAAAACATTTAATACAATTATTATTAATGATATTAGACCAGAGTACCGATTCCCAACATTGTCCCATTTTTGCTGATCAAGATATTGTGTTGGCAATGTACACTATCATTTAAAATGATGATGTAGCTCTACAATATCACTGTATTGTTGTATTATGCTAAGCTTTCACCCACACAGAAACTTTAATATTAATGTTCATATGTGTTATATTTTTAGGAAACTTCTTATTTCTCTTTAAACCTGGTTATCTGTCCACCTTTCATGTGCTACGTAAATATACTTGGCTGTTGTCACAAAGGTGGAGGTAGCTCTCAAAAGAATATCATTACTGTATTGTAATTAAAAATCTGGTTCTATCAGTTTTCTTATGCCTTCTGTAATTAGATTGCAAATGAGCTGTATTTGTGCCATTGTCTCACAGAAGATTAAACAAGTACATTGCTATATATATATATATATATATATATATATATATATATATATATATTCTTTAGAATTCTTCTGCACATCAGGAGGCAAGGTAGACCTATCTTTCCTGAACCTAAGTTACAATAACCAATGTCAACTGTGGACTTTTTTATTTTTATTTTAATGAAAAGAGACAATGACTTCATGTCTCAAAACTCATCCTGCCTTCCGAGAAGTTTGGCCTGTTGACTTATAAATTTGTAACAATTTGAAATAATTTATGAAGTAATAATAATTTTTTACTAAGTCTTGTCATATTTTATTATTAATATTAACAATTGGGATAAATCATATTTTGTTTTTAAATTGTTATCACTGATTTAGTAAAATCCTATCTATCTCGTTTATATATATGTCTCAGCCATTTCCTAACACAATCACATTTTTAATTAGTTTGAGTGCTGTGCAATCTTTCCATTTCTACAGTTATACATTTAATACATAATTCCCACACAAAATCAAAATCACAAAGTTCTGACAAATCATTGCCTCCAGCCCCAGGGCCGGCGTGCACAACTTTAGGCGGCCATTTTCTAAAATAATTAAGTAAATAAATCAGAAGGGCATTTAGAAGCTGGCGACGTGATGATGCCACGCCAGTATGTGTGGTGATGACGTCACACCGCCCACGTCACTTGACGGCCCTTGAGCACCGGTCCTATCCAGCCCTGATCAGTCCAAAGAATGGAGCTTGACATCATCAAGCCCTGCCCATCCTTAGTAAATGTATAATACAGAGGGCAGGGCTTTAGCGTGGTTTGCATACATCACACCCTCTACCTGATGCTGCCAACTTTTGGTTTGACCCGAGGCAGAGAATCCAGATGTTGGAAACCCTGCTCTGAATGTGTAGATACTCTGTGCTTCACATAATATATCAGACCATGAAGATGTTCCAAGATTTCCAATGGCAGCATGACACATGGTGGACTTAGTTAAAAGGGCTTATTCAATCACTTACGTACAATCCTTAATTAAGCACCAGTCTCATTTTAGTGTAAAGCATAGAAGTGGAAGGGCCATGCATGCAAGGGGAGTGTACTACCCATACATGTTTGGAATTTAGGACCACACTGATGTAACTCACTAGTTCACATAATTCATAATGAGGAATATCCCTATTTCAGCAATTTAACCATTCATTAGGGCAAAACCTTTTCATCCCAACAAGAAGCTCCTGTTGGTTTTCCTGGCGATATGATGCTATTTCCCGATACATATATACACACATATACACACTGCAGTGATGCTCGGGCATTTCTCTTGTTTTTTCAGAATTTCTCCGATAGTCTGATGGACCCGATGTGTAATGTCAGTGTCGCTTATCAGCAGGAAAAGAATGGAGGGTAAAAGAGGTGGGTTAGGTAGGGGATTGTAAGAGAGGATAAATGTTCAAGGGTACGATATAAGAGTATATACATAGTTATATATACACACACATAATCACACACATAGCAAAGACACAGACCCATGTATTTAGGTTTAAAGAAAGAGGACATTTTTATTAAATTGTGGCTGAATTGATATTGGAGGTCTAGGTGGCACAATAGGAAATAAGGGTCACATGAGATGTTTGTCTGCCTAGTCCTTGACACATATACACAAGAACACATAACCTATAACCTATGCACACCCATGCACTAGGGGTGGCACACCTATATATGTATGCTCTAGGGGTGGTATACCTATATTTGTATATTTGTATCTACAAGGGTTGTGTTACTCCAGACCAAAATCTTCGTACTCCTGTCATCATCTGGACCAACTTTTTGTCCAACTTTTATTTACCATATTTATTGATTTGTACCTAGAAAGATATGCCTGCTACTTACCTATTCAACAAAAGATTAACAACCCTTTCAGCAGACATTTGTTTAGTGTGTATTCACCAAACATGCTGCAGGATCCTTTCAGCCAGTCTGTGGGCGAAATTATTTTTATTAGCGCCAAATATTTTTAGATGATCCGACTTCAGTGTGTACAGAACAAATCTTCAGAGCAACAATCTCCATTGAAACTTCAGTATAGAGCCATCTGGTGGATGAGTGTGTAATTGCAAAATAATACTGCAGCAGATTCTAAGGGGCAGATTCAATGTGCTGCGAATACGGGAAGTCTCTTACGGTACAGAAAGTTCGCTGTTTTTTAATATGCGGCTTTATGAGCCGCGAGCAAAAAACAATCAGCCGATCAAAAAAAATCCTGCAAGCTGCACAAGCTCCATCTATGTGTACAATCTTAGGGGCCAATTTATTAGGATGCCTAGGATGCTAAAATTCCTAGTTACGGCTCTGACTCAGGCCTTAAGATCACATGTTGGGAGGTATGATGTTGTGCTGTTACAAGAATATATTTGTATGTATATATAATATAGAATAAAGACTTGACTGAAATAAAGTAAATATACAGTAATTGTAAAGTCTCTGTGAACAAATGTAAATGATAAACAATGTAATTCATTTACTCTGTCTGGCATATCTTCAAAGGTGTTTAGATGCTATTCTTTGACCTAGATAGCTGCCAAAAAGGATTATTTGCTAAATTAGCTGTTAGATATCTTACTGAATATGTTAAGAAGATATTGACTTGTTTTGAGGCATCACTAATAAACATATTGCTGCCCCTTAATGAGCATTATTAGTCACATTACCTTATCTATCAACCAAATCAATTGACTTTATATGACACAAACGAATATGAAATGAAATGCAAAAAGGCATTTTAAGAAAAAAGAGCTTCAGAGTTCCTTGTTTTCAGTAGTAGGAAACAAGGGGATAGGCTGGGACTAAAACCTTGATTTTAGCACACACACCCACTTAATGAGGTCTGAAAACACAATATTGTTGCAATATTAGGGAACATTGATTTTACATTTAATGTACAGTATGATATTGTAAAATATGTAACCAAGCACAATGCAGCTACATTTCCATTTCCCCAGCTCTCCAAACACACATGCTGGGTTCTAGACTGTAAAATATAATGGAGCTTCCCTCCAGTTTTTCTCACAGTATCCCAATTATCCCATTTATCAGTGAGATTTGTCTTTCCATTCCTCTGCTTGAACAGAGTGCATTAACAGCCCACGCAGAGCTGGCAATATCATGTCAGTCATCCCAAATAAATGTAAAAAAAAACATAAAATGCTAATATAAATAATATTACATACATCTGCATTCTTTTTGGAGGCGTTACATTCTATATTTCATTCATTTTTGTTATGTATATTTGTAAAATAGAAAAAAAAATAAAGTAAAAGACCTTGAGAAGTTAAAAAAGTAATAACCTTGGTCCTTTTACGTTAACCTAAAAGAATTCATCTATTTGTTTTATTGGCTATATTCAGATCCACATTCTATTATGCAACCGCTGTTCAAAGACCCATTCTCAAAAGCTGTATTGTGTAGAAGAGTTCTGCTGTAATAAAAGTCAATGTTTTAAGGATTGGAGGAGAATATAAGGGCACTGAAGAAATCATGAACTTTTAGTTTATTTATTAAATAAAATGTATTAATTTATTATTATTATTCTTATGAAATAATGTATATATATATATATATATATATAT
>JABWIB010001327.1:45018-60408 GCA_016617825.1 Platyplectrum ornatum | reverse complement strand
TTTCTGTTTTTCTCTGGATCTGTATGACTCTAATAATCATTTACTTCATATTTTTGCGATCTTTCAAGGGTACTAACAAGAACATTGTTTTTGAACAAAGGTTATGTGATACTATATTTTATGTAATATTTTATCAACTATATTGATATTAAATAAATTGATAATTTGAATTTTTAGCGCTCCCTTTTTCTGTATCTTATATCAGCTTTATTAAACAGTTTTACACTATGTGTGTTGTGTTCTTTTGTCTCCGGGTCTTTGAAACCACACAGGACAGAGCAGGCTGGATCGCAAACAGGGAGTAGCAGAGATTACTTATATACAATATACAATATATTGGGAATCTGGGGCCAAGAAGGAGCACGGCTCTACTCCAGATATCAGCAGCTCCCCAGGATAGCACAAACCATGAGCTAAAATAACTTTTATTCAATTAAGTGTTTGTTAGAACACAGGACTTCAGACTTCTGTTGGACATATCATTACAGTGTGGATTTTAACAGCTAGAATACGTTGTGATGATACTATTACAAGGAAGCTCATATTTCTGCAATACCATATCTTTTTAAATATCACAAAATTATCCCTGTTTCAGGAACTTAAAATATAAAAAACAAAACCAATATAAAGATGATGCTTAAGACATCAGAGTTTTTATCTAGTAAATGAGTGAACTTTGTAAAAAGTACAATTAATAGAATAATTAACATCAGCAGTACACAATGGCAGAAACATTTAACATTGACATAAGCTAGTTATTTCCTGTTTTCTGTTCATTTTTTAAATTTGGATTTGCTGGGCTACAGGCGTTAATTTCATCATACTGTTGGTTAGACTACTAATGCAGGGAGAACTGTGATTGCCATTGTGCAGCTAGGGGGGATTAAAAAGGATTTATTTTTCCTTTTGAGGTAAAACTGATAATGAATTGAATACTTTATTTTTCTTCTACTTGCTAAATGGCATTATTAGAAAAAGGATTTGTGGAAATTATTTATTGACAGAGTCCAACGAATGCATTAAGTCTTTGTACTTTGAAACACAAGAAGTGAATTTTAGCACCGCTGGTAGTGTCCTATACACCCAAGCCTAAAAAACAGCCTTGGTATCACCGCCTCCTATGAGGTAAAGAGCTTGCTTTATCCAGCCACATAAATACTGCTGATTATCTAACAATCATAATAAGTGCAGATTAATGATAGAATTACATTGGAAAAAAACAAAAAGCAAGGGTATATCCAATTAATACTTTTTCTTTTGTTACATTCTGAGGACTGGATTTAGACTTACATACTATTGAATCTACAAGCGTAAAGGTACGTTTGGGCAAACTATGTTGGATTGCAGAGGAGGTAAAATGAATGTTAGCGAGATTGGACCAACTATTTATTTTGCTATTTATATTATTTGAAAAATATAGTAAAATAAAGTTTAATATTACAATGCTGAAATTACATTTTATTTAGTGTTGAAATGTTATTTAGATTATATGGGTAGTAGAAATTAACTATAAGAATTATTTTGAAAATAATAGTTCATCTAATCACTCACTAATAATGCACAATAATAGTGCTAATAATTAAAAAATATTTCAATAGCATATTTATTATAAATGTGGGTTCAAATAAATAATACATTGTATATTTTCCAAATACTTATCCAAAAATGTATTACAAAGTGCCCTTTAGTTTTTATTTTTTTGGGTTACACCTATAGAAAGGAAGATCACATATGCATTTCTGTGCAAATAAATTAAGATAACTATGGTTGATGTAGCAAACATATTCAAATGACTGTGATATTGGAGGATCAGTGCTCATGTCTAGTTAATGGGAGGGGGCAGGGGCAGATTGGGAAGTGGCCCTTGAAAAAACTTAAAGAGGCAACAATTTGGCGGGACCAACTATAAGCGGAGCTAAAAAAAAGATAGCTCTGAATAAAGAACCTTAATAAGAGCCCTGAACATATATAACATAGATGGGTTTTGTATAGCCATTTATGTATAAGCATCCTAGTGACCTCTATTCTATCCAATTATCATCTTAGTGACCACCACCTATTACTCTAATGATCATAGAGGGGTTGCAGAGTGGCCTCCAAAATCACCGGCCTACCGGGAATATTCCCTGTAAGTCCTATGGCCAATCCACCCCTGAGGGAGAATATTTGGAGTAGGAATGAGGTGTTAGGTGAAAGATTCAGAAGAATTCGATACTGTTTCTGAAAAAGTCACGCTGTTCTTGAAGTAATGTTGAGTCCTGTTGTAGCTGTCATTGGTCGCCAGCCACATGTCATCTTGCCATTCTTTCTCCATGAGTGTTTTGAGGATTTGAGTGGTGTCTCTGATGTATGATTTCTGTGTAATGACATAAAGTTGTAGAAACCATGTATGTATTGTGATAAATGTGCTGTAAGAGAAGAAAAATAATTGGTCTGCCAGGTTGCTTGGTGAACATTTTATGACAAGGATTCAGCAAAAACGGACACTATTTAATGATTTTCACATGTTACATTTAGGCTTGCCACCCATTCGGGAGTCCTCCAGACATTCCAATAATTAAGACTTGTGTACAGAGTGAAGTAGTACTGAAGTAGTAATCCTAGTTACATTGCTACACTGAACTGCCTGGCCGTGTTCCAGTAAGTATTCCGATCCAGATCTCAATGTGAATTTATGTATGTTTGGGATACATGAAAACATTTGCACATGTGAAGTCAAATAAATAAATTTCTAGCAAAATTCAACACATCATGACCATACAGTGTGTTTGTTTAGAATGTATGACATGTTTGTGGCATGCACATTGCTCTCATTTTGCATGTTTGCATCAGCCCCTATGTGTATATATTATTGGATAAAATACTTCATTTTATTTTAATTAGTTAAGTTAGATTGATAAACCTTGTAAATTAATACTGTTTTTGTGTTCAATCTTCTTCTGTGTGGATTCTGCCAGAGTCCCTACAGACTCTACAGACTACAGGATCCAGAATACTAGACCTTTCTTGTAGCAGTATAGTAGTGTCCCAATTGGTTGCTGTGAATGCTGTGTTCAAGTATTTACTTGTAATGCAATAATGCAAGCAATGATCATATTAAAAAGGCTTTTTTTTACAATAATATGATTACCTTTTCTGATTTTTCTTAATACTTCTATTTCTTTCTTTTCTATTGGACTGGAAGATTAAGAAACTGGTCATTATAAGACCCTGAATAGGATCTAGTATATTTAGACCATCTAAGAAGATTTAGAGATTGACTTTTTGATTGAACAATACATAGAATTTCTCTGTTTCAAGTAATATGTCATTTTTAATTATATTTATTTAATGAATTAATTAATTAAACAAGCCTTTGAAAACTATTTGTTATATATTAATCATATAACTTTATAATGCACATATCAAACACAGCTTGTTGCCAAATTACTTGAAATTGGAAATGACTGCACAGGCTCGGGAAAGTTATTACTTCCAGTCGCAAGGAATACATCACCAGCATGATATAAGATAATAAGTGTCACGAAGTTGGGAGAAAGTAGTACTCGTTTTATCATTTCCTGAAAGGTCCCAATCAGGCAATGGTTTGCAAGATTTTTTGTTGTTTATTTTAAAGCCATAGCAATTGTTGTTTTACTTTTCCATTATGGGGATTGTGTATGTGGGTTTATGTGGCATTGATCACGTCTTACTTTAAATGTTTATTGATCTCTTCATCTGAGTCATATTTTAAGATAATGTGTTTACTTTGATGTCTATCTTGTATTTGTACGATATGTCCATTTTTGTTCAAAATGTGTAATAATACAGGAACATATTTAAATAAAACTACAAACCAGTTAAAAGTTTTGTGTCATGACACCTTGAAATGTCCTAAAAAGATATGTCAGGTTGTTCAATGAGATTGTGACAGGTGTGCTGTCGCCTGTAGCAAGCTTTTGACGTTAGCTATCACAGGTCTGGCTACACTTGACTGCTAAAACTTGACATCTGATTAGTTTCTGTGGGTTACTTCTCATCATTGATTTGTGCTCTATGTTATTAAATAAGTCCACTTATTTTGCATCACTCCATGCCATTACGGAGAGTGACAGCTACTAAAATGCGGAATATCGTTCCGTACTTAAGACATCAAGGGCTATTTGGCAAGCAGCAGAGCTATTTGGCAAGTAAATGTTCATTATGACAAAGAAAGGGCAAGCATAGCCCATTAACAATAATAATATGTTTTAATAAATACAGGCCAATACACTTACATATAAATACAATTAACTTTGGGTCATTTGCACCAGCAACAGGTCAGGTTCAGAATGATGATGGCAGAACAAAGACACCATTGGAAAAACACTTGCTTTACCTTACATAATGACTACTTCTCTTTGTATATGCTTTGTGATTGTACAAAGGAAAAAGTGTCCACACAACACACTGCCATTAACTAATAACCAAGAGCCGAATCTAGCTCTCTGTGCAAACTCAGTTCTCACAGAGGTCTGTGTAGGTGAGTGTAAGAGAGGAGTAAACTCCACTGTCACTTCCCTCTCTTATATGGGAAAAGCATGAGAGAGTGATTCACTGATCCACACAAATACCCCCAAACCCTCCCCTTAATGTACAATTTTCACTATGCTTGTGAAAATCATAAGCGGCCATAAAGCTGGATCCGGTCCTAAGGGCCTGGTCCTCATGTACTAATGCTAGTGAGTTATGTGCATTCTTACTATGTGTGCGGAAATGGGACTTCCTGACTCTTTGGGCTGAAGACCTGGCATACAGATATTTTATAGAATTCTTGCACGACTAGGACTTAAGATGAGATCTTAATTAAGCAACAGATATTCCACACCTATAGAAAGATCTTATTAAACCAGGATGAGACCATAACTTTTCATCTGTAGAGTATAATTCTGAAATATTAATTACACACATTTACATATGTATGCTGAGCCACCAGCCATTTTCAAGTGGTTCTTACTCTAAACAATACGAGTCCCCTTCTGCAATGGTCCACGATAATTGCTCCCCTTACTCCAATTCCCCTGCGGGTCACAGCTCTACTCCTGATTTGTTGTGGCAGTGAGGGTGCGATTACCAGTGGCAGGGGGGCCTTCGAAGATGACAGAGAGTCCCAACAGACTGACCCCCATGCCTTAATCCGACTGTGCCTTAAGGCCTCCAAATTTGCTTGTGTTGATCTGAACCTTCTTACAGCTATCGTCCCAGACATTCTTCTTAACAGATTTACACAATCTGGTGGTTGATACAAACAGGTCATTGGTCTTTTTAGGAGCATAAAAAGAAGTGTCCTCACACACTGCTGTTTGCTAATAACTAACTTAACATTCTATCTGTGAAATAAAATCCGGAAACATTAGATACACATATTTGCAAATATATGATAAGTCACCTGCCACTTTCAAGGTTTTTCTACTGAAGTGTTTATAATTCTAAATCCATACTGGCTCTTATATCTTATATCATTATATCATGTGCTGACAGCCTAACTAAATCATTGAAGTATGTTGCTTTGTTTAAAAAATATTNAAAAAATGTTTAAAAGATATTTAATTAAACATTTTGCATATTTGTTTTGTCAGTTAATAGTAGTGAGTCCTTAAATACGTAAAATGCCCATATCACTAGATGAATCTTGAATTTGTGTCTTTGTGAAAGGAGAAGTCTTGGGGGTAAATTTACTAAGCAGTGATTTGTTGAACTGTGGCGAGTTGATTTGGGCATCGATTTGGTCACATCATTGCCAGCAAATCGCTGTTTTCAAATTACCATGGCGATTTCTAACATGGCCAACATAGACCTTTAGGTATTTACTAAGTGACGATTTACCAAATCGCTGCCAAATAGCTACTGTAATAGCGAAAAAGGTACCTTTCCCGAGTGACTTAACCCGAATCGCTATACATTCATCTACTAATGAAAAGGCCGATATAAACTAAGAGACAAACAAGGACAGACAAACACAAACTAAATTACAAACAAACTCACACCTCAAGCATACAAACCAATAAAAGTGGAAACATATTAATAAAAAACCACCAAAAACAATAACAATAAAAAAAATTATACACAAACTTAGTATTAATCCACTCATAATTCATTTTAACTTTGCTAAAACGAATATCTTTAAAACAAAAATATATTACTGACTATTTTCTGAGTCCCAAAATCGCAGTGGATGAAATCAGGAAATGTGGGTGTTTTTTTAAAACGGAAATTTCAACTTTAGTTCTGTGACATGATTTACATCTAAAGGGTCAACTGGAATAAAATCGCAAAATGGCCACCCAAAATTAATATTGATCAATTCTAAGTTCATTCTCAAAATCAGCGTTTGAAATTTGCCCTTTGGAATGTAATGTAATGAATGTAATGTATTATTTGAACAGTTGCTTAAATAATTGTACAACAATAAGGAAAATAAGGTGCTCACCAAGTCAGAAGTGGTAACACTTGAGTAGAGAAACCAACAAAAAAGGGCAATACATCCTGAATAAATGAATATGATACTTCTCTATCCATATATTTCCAGTCCTAGTTCTAGTTTATATAGAGACTTAAAATAGGATTGTTAGCTTTACTTGTTGCCCAAGGTTTGATTAAACTAGAACTGTTTGATGTTAAAATGTAAAAGACAGAGAGAGACAGATTCATGATGAAAGATTATAATGAGTGGTTGTCTGATCCAATCGCTGTGGTTTCAAGTGTGACAAGCATTTATAAGGAATGCATATGGAAAATTAATTAATACACTATGCAAATGCAAATAACAGGTAAACTAAACACAATGGACTTTGTCCAAGTGTACTTTAACGGAAGTGAGGGACCAGACGGAGACATGGGTTCGGTCCAATGTGCGGATGACAGAACTAAAATACAATTCAAAATACAAAATTCAGAATACCAAATAATATCTACTGCAAACATACTCTACTTCCATTATGTAAGAACTGTTATTTATAAAAAAGGATAGAGCAATTCATTACATCATAGTACACATAAAGGTTCAGAAGAACCTCCTGACTCCTTCAGGTCAGGAGGTCAGGACATTTCTAAAAAAAGGCAGTTTAGGCTTTCTTTGTTGGAATCTAGATCTAGGTTTTTATCACAGGATTGCTGTATTTTGTGTAAAACTGTCCAATCACTGCAACTTGCATGGCTACAGGAGAGGAAAAGAGACTTGGGTCCGGTCCCTTGAGAAATGGTTAAAATTCAAGAATCTATTGCACATTTCGAGGTGACAAGGATGGATGATGACTGTTGTATTTGTCCAATGCTCTCTGCCCTCTAGATTATAACTTCACATGTCATCTTTTATCCTCTTTTCTATCTCTCTTTCTGACTCTCAGTTGTTTTGTGTTTGGCTTTTGTACGGTGTTTGCCTGCACTCCTGGAGTTTGTCTGGATATCAATATTTCATCCAGCTGTAGTGTCTTAAAATTCCTCCTGTTTCCCTCTAGCCCTTTTTATCTCACCATTTAATTTATTTCTTCATTATTCTAATTCAACATTACTTTGAATTGCAAAAAAATCCAAGAAAACTACAAGACAAATTGTATGAATTGCCTAGGGATAAGCTTCATTTAGTATAACTACTGCTGCATGTCAGGTATAGCAAAATATGTCACTTGGCAAAAAAAGTAAAATCTCATATTCTCAGTAACTACACTTTATGGACCAAATCCGTCTGTGCGGGTAAGTGATAGTGAGCTCCCATATCACTCCCAACAGCAGGGGGCTCCCCCTCCCCCACTCCAATCTGGAGGATTGGGGGGGGATGTTACTGGTGATGAGGGGCACTCAAAGGGACACTGCAGCTGCACTGACAGCTGAGTCTGCTGTAAAGTTGGGGGCACAGGGCCCCGAGTTGCAGTGTTCAAGCGTCCACCTATCTAGCCTATGCCTTGGGCCACATATGGTCACTCCCCTCTCCTGTGCTTTAAATGACCCATGCAGTCCCCTATAACCCTTTACCTAATGTCAAAGACAGTCTTGGGCCCAGGTGCACAAATATTCTTGGGGCCCCCGTTCCATAGGGCCTGGATCCAGACTGTGGAAATCACACCATTTTTATACAGTACACACACCATTCACACAGTGCACACAGCAATCACACAATACACACTCCATTCCATAACACAGCTCTGCTAGAAGATTAAAAAAAAATCTAAATGCCCACCGCGGTCAGTGAATGGCTGGCTGAAAATTTGGGCGGATTTGCAGCCTGCACCATCCGATCCGTCCCACAGATCGACTGAGAAGATCATTACAAGGACACGATCCCAGCCCTCCCGGAGGACACCTGCAGCACCTGCAGGCCTGGGAACCACATGGGCTCAAGGAACCTCATGGGCCTGGTGCCATACACTGGCTGGCAGTTGGCTGGCAGTTGTTAAACCTCTAAATATTATTATTATTATTATTATTAATATTATTATTATTATTAATAACTCTTATTTATAAGGTACATTCATAGCATAGAGTAATGGTATAAAATAACAAACATACAATACATATATTGTAACAAATATGGGATACATACACGGCATGAGGGTACGGCATGAGAGAGTAATAGCAGAGAGAGAGTCAGGAACTATCATATTAACCATATTAACAATGGAGAAAAATAGCAGGGAGGGGATGAAGGTTGAGGTTGAGGTAGATAACAGGAGGTTGGGGGTCCCCGCTTGTTAGAGCTTACATGCTAAGGAAGACATACTAAGTACTTTGTGGAAGGGTGATGTATGGAAAAATCTGTTTAGCCCCAATGAGAAATCATTCAGTTATTGTTGACAAAACGTTTTCAATTTATTGCTTGTGGTTGATACAACTGTTTTTCATTCATTGCTTGTGGTTGATACTACTGTATCTATTTTGTGTGTATGTTTACTGTGCATTTGTTCATGCATAGCTTATTGGAATGGATTAACTGCAATTACTTTTATCGTATGTATAGCAGAAAGAAAGCGTCACAGAATGTTCTGTTTTGTCATATCTTACTTAAATAACTTAAACTTGAAGCTACGTGACATAAAGCAAAGATAACAACAACAGAAATGCAAATCAGAAAATAAAAGGGAGAGGGGGTTAGGGGAAAAGGGAATCGAGAACAGAAGATGTAACCTTAAATGACCTCTACATCCCAGGATAACCAGAATTTCTCCTTGGTTGATCGACTCACAAGCAGATTCCTTTTCCAGCCTCATAGTTAAATGACTTCAGTAACATTTAATCATCAGTTGTTCTAAATGTAAATAAATGTTATGTCTCATTCGCATCACACAGCATTGTACCTGAAAACTATCATTGCTTCAGTCCTGTACTCTGCACACCTGGATGCTCTTTCACCACACGTGAACCTTTAAAATGAAGCAATTAACATGTTAGGAAGGTAATTACATTTCTTTTGATACAGGTGTTTATAATCATTTACAAATGTTAATATTTCGACACAGATTGTAAATTCATGAACTAATGTTAACCTTCAAGCATCAGGGTGAGATCAACAAAAACAAGTGGTTCATACATACTACATATTGCACCTAAACATAGCATGGTCCAATATGCAGTGTCTATATGAATGCATGAAAGGGAAATACATAATTGTTGATGATAGCATGCAAATATCGAACAGCCTAAGGAGCCCATTAGCCCAAATAGCAAATAAAGCCAGCGCTGAGGATCACCGTGGACAAGTATAGTACCCTAGACTATCTCTGGGGATCATCAACCTCAAATATTTCCCTGAAATAGATAAAGGGGTCAGCATTCAAAGGTTACTACGGGTCAAGTGATTTTTTCTGAAATCTGGTCTGTAGTAAATGCAGAAATAGAAAATAGAAATCTGTCATAAATGTCAGTTTCGTGGATCAAAACTCCTAGGCCTATATCTATTATTGAAAAAGAGATGCTGCCCATAGCAACCAATCAGAGTCTAGCTGACCTTCTCTAGTATGTAAAAGGAAAGTGGTAGCTAGAATCTGATTGGTTACTATAATCAACATCTTCAGTTTTACATTCCCACAGTAATTCCCTTAGTAAATATAGGCCCTAGACTGCAACTATTATAACTGAGACTTCTCCATAATGTTGTAGTCTTCTGCCTGTTACTTGACACCATAGACGACCTAGAGCCCAGCGACTCAGGGGGCCACATGCTGCCATCTCCTCAGCATTGCTGGCGGCCATTATATGACATGGCTGTTTTATCAATAGACCGCCACTGCTGGTAATTGCCCCCCACACTCCAATCTCCCATTGCCATGTCCAATCAGGATCAGGGGCTGTGACCCGCGGCAGTGAGGGATTGGAGAGAGGGGATGATTACGGATGACATGGGGGCCCCTCCTTATTTTTGACCTAGGTCCCTGCAAAGCCGAGGGCTGCCTCTGCTTGACACTCTAGCTTCCAGATGTGCTCCAGTAGTTGAAGATTGGAATTTAAAGAAGAGTTTCTGATAGACAGTTATTCCTACTGTCGATATCTCCTTTAATTTATTTTTATAAATTCATAGCACCATGTGTAACCTGAATGCAGTACTCATCACATTGCGAGAAATAGTAGATACAGTCATAATAAACTATTTGCTGTATCACCCAATGTGTGCGAGATAGAAAAGAAATACTTTGAGATAAAGTATTGAGGTTTAGAATTCAAAGAGCACCAACGATGTCACTGAAGCCTTCATCTGAGCTTTTCTCAGATACCCTTATAAGACATAATGAGACATTCCAGGCACTACTATTATTTTTAATGGCAACATGCATTATTGGAGTGTGAGGAAACGTCATACAAACAGCTGTCACATTCATAATTTTGAAAAAAAAAAAGATAAAAATGCTTCTCAGAGTGTTAACTTATTATAACCTTCAGGCAAAAATATATAGTTGTTTATTTTTCCTTTACCTCGTGTAAGGAACCATGGAGTATATTTAAAAAAGACTTTATTATATTATTAACGCTTACCGTGCTGTACAATGCAGACAGAATGGGTGGGGAAGGGGCCCTACCCGCAAGCTTACATTCTAAAGGAGAATTTGATACATAGGTGCAATCACACATACTGTACATTATGGAAAATTTAGTCAGTTGCCAATTAACCTGCAAGTATGTTTTTGGGATGTGACGGGAAACCAGAGCACTCAGAGGAAGCCCGCGCGGACACAGGGAGAACATACAAACTCCACACAGATAAGGTCCTATCCAAGATTCAAACTTACAACCTTAGTGCTGTGAGAGAGCGACAAAAGTGAATAAAATAGAGGTATATAGGGAGAGACCGCAAGAGTTCATGAGAGTGAGTGAAATAAAGTGTGAGAGAGAGAGAGAGAGAGATAGGTGACTAATTTACAAAAGAACAATGCAATCTAGCTATTGTGCATATTACTGTGTGACACTATGGGACATTCCTTATGGGTTATTCATTGCACACATTTTATTTAGGCTAACCATTGTAAGTACTTTAAGCACAGCACAGGAAACAATTCCTGGTGGTGATATCATCAACATACTCTGCGATTACCACACAATGGCTGATAATTTCCCTGCTGACATGTGCCAATCATAACAGGATCGAACCAACAAGTGTTACAGCATTTAAAGGAATGATCAATACAATTATTGGATCAGTAACTGTATAAACCAGTTATGCTGGCTTTTTAACTCCTATAAGATGCGGCCTATTTGGTCCCAAAACACCAAGCCCTATTTTCCACTTTAATAACTTTTTAATGCTTTGATCTGTCAGTCTTCTGTCCCTTTAAAGCTGCAATTGGCTAGTCTCCCCCCCCACCCCCCGGGTATTAGTAAAGATGGCAGCTGTCAGTGACGTGGGGTAACAGTTAAACGAGCGATGTACATGTGCAGATCTACTGGCATTTCACCTTTTGTTGTCAACAACAACAATAACAATATACCAGGACTGTCCTCTCTCCTAGAATTTCAGGGAGACTCTCGAATTTTGGGAAGTTTTCCCAGTATTCATGTAAATCATTGCCTCAGACCTGATCATTACTATGATGACCTCAAGCTCTGTCCATCCAAAGAAATGTGGCCATTCAAATGGGGAGAACTTTGGGTGTGATTTGCATAAATCACGCCCTCTTCCCAACCGACTTTTGGTTTCTCAGGGCGCTGGGAGCATTCTGTGACATCTGCATGACTGATCATTGCATAGGGGAATGTAATTCTGCGTGATCTGCGCATAGACAGCTGGAGAGCCGCACTTTACCTACCCCTTCTCTAGGTGATAATGAGAGATGAGTGAACTTTTAACTTCTACAGTTATTTTGTTTGTGTTTTTGTTTGTTTCCAAAGCTCAGTTATTACCTCAATGGATTTATTTTATCCTGTGGAGCCTGTGTGTATTTTGTGAAGGTAATGGAACGGTAAATTCTCTTTTAGTTTAGTGTAGTTTAATTTCCAAATTGTTCTTTTTTTTACAGTAATGTAATTAAAAAGGAATACAAATAGGGGAAAAAAAAGAGCAATCCTTTCTGCACTCTGCCTCTCGCCTGGTAAGCAAGCTACCTCCTGTCTGCGTTTCTTCTGTTAAAAGTAACATCCCTCTAGAGAAGTCACAGGGAAGCACAGCTGCCTGCACACGATTATGATGTATAAGGTGAAAATGATCCTCAGCACCAGCAGTTACTGTATAAGAAACACAGAAGGTGCCTCCTTCCCACTGCTACCACTGACATAAGCAATAATCGCATTCCGTCACAATGGAATCTTTAACTGTTGTTAACTCTCAACGCTGCAGAGAATCCAGATCAGATTATGAAGCTCCACTTTCCTCTAATCCTATAACTGCTACTTGTAAATAGGTAGAAATAATAATTGCTAACATCTGAAATTAATTGTAATTGTAATGTTAGGAGAAAAAGAGAAAAAAAAAGACTCATCATTTTCAGACAATAAATACAATATATAAATAGAGACAAACCCAAATCATTTTTAGGGCTAAGAAACACTTGGGCCTTAATTTACTAAGCAGGGAGACTTAAAACTGGAGATGTTGCCCATAGAAACCAATCAGATTCAAGCTCTCAGCTTAATTTCACCTATTTGAGAATGTGAGATTGAATATGATTGGTTGCTATGGGCAACATCCCCACTTTGCAATCTCCCTGCTTTGTAAAATTAGGCCTTAAATTTACTAAACTGCTTTTCTCCAACCCTTAAGTTGGCCATCCACTAGGATGATTATCATGGATTGGGCGGAAAATCACCCTAGCGTGTAAGGAAGTTAAAAACGGCATGATTATCAGATCGGATGGAAATTCCAATTGATAATCATGCCCTAGCTCCAATTTTTAAATCAGTGTCTCATGTTCTGTGGTGCCCAGCACTACAGAATACCTGAAACTGATGACAAAATATACAAAAAACCCCATACTCATCAGCATATCTCCCAACATGTCCTCCATTGATATTGGGACACACAAGCTCTGGCCCGGCAGCGCCCAACTCAACGCCCACCCCTTTTCTCAGCCGCTATAGTGCCACATTGTTAATTTAAGTTACATTTAGCGGGACAAATTGGTAGGCAAGCGGGACAGCTTGACTGTCCCCCAAAAGCGGGACTGTCCAGCTGAAATTGGGACAGTTGAAGTGTTTCACAGCCCCCAAAGAAAAGGTGAGTATGAATGATGAGAGAAGTCCTGTGGACGGGATGCTTGTCAGTCAGAGCTGGACTTCTCTCCTCATTCAGAATTATCATTCTAGTGTGTGGGGCCGATAACTGGACATTTCCCCAGGGGACAGTCATAGCATTTATCAGCTCCTACCACACTAGAGTGATAATCGCACTAATGTGTGCTCAGGAAAAAATGCATTTCAAAACATGAAATTAATAAAACCATATGAGAAACCTGCCTGGAAATCTCCTGCTTATCACAGTAATAGATTATAGTGATTTGTTCTAAATTATACAGCGTTCTATAAGCTTCGGTAATCCCATAAGTTGCACATATGAAATAACCTTAAAAACCTAGAAATAAAATATCCCACCCACTATGTGATAATTATAATACACAGACACACACCATAGGTTTCCTGCCATTTTCAATAAAGAATATAAAAAATATTGTTTTTGTTCATCAGCAGCATACCTCATGTAAAAATCATCTATATCACACTCTTGTCAGAAGACCTGAGAGAGAATGCTTTTTTTTATTGTACATTGAGAAAGTTATCAGCAGCAAAGAAAAATAACTACAGAAAGAACGAATGAAAAGACCATATAGTCTGCATTGTGTTCGAGAGAATGCTGTCTACCTTTCTCTTGTTAAATGGCATTGCAACTAAATAGATAAGGATTTAATGGGACTTTTCTCAAGTACATCACAATATAGTAGTACATTATAAAGCCATGTCTGGACAAATGCATTTTCCTACTTTTATAGAATGCGAACTAGTGTTTAATGTGCAGTATATAGATAGATAGATAGATAGATAGATAGATAGATAGATAGATAGATAGATGCACAGTGCTTCAAGTCCTATATATATCTCTCTCTCCTTTTTGTTATTGGTGCTGATGTTAACACTACATCGCAATTACATTAGTGGTGAGGCTCACCATTTATGCATTTGCGATGTAGTGTGAACTTCTAAATAAATATACTACTTGCTGAAGCTTAGTCTACAGAGTGCTACCTGCTATACCACTATATATATATATATATATATATATATATATATATATATATATACCTTGAGAAAGACTCGGGAGAGTTGAAACGCGTCAGTGGTGCGGTGGTAATATATTGTCAGTTGCTTTTAGCCTATAGTGACTTTTAACACTCCCAGACAAATTTTGGGCCCATTTATGCTTGTCTGTTTTACATCTTGGAGTGGTGGATTTTATTGTGAGCTAGATATGCATTACTGACTGTGGTTTTAGATGTATTTATTTTTTGAATAAAAGATTGATTGAAGATGAGGACTCCCATGGATCTATGAAAGATACAGCTACATGCCTGTATATTATATGCATTGGGTAAGTACCCACATTAGAAGTTGATTGAACAAACACAAACAATCTGCACAAGGAGTTCTTTATTTCTTTTTACATACCATCAATCTTGAATGATCATCGGAAGAACAAGGATTAATACAGTCGCCAAGCTCACAAGAGAAGTGTCTTGTGAGTATTATTTTATTGGTATATCGTTCTCCTTGTAAACAGTCTGCACAAGTCTTTGTTTTATTTCCCCCCACGGCACTGCTTCGGGTGAGACTCGGCTGAGTTNGGGANNGCACGAGTGGAGGAGCCGAACGGAGAAGGCGGGAAACAAGGAGCTGTTTGAATAAGTCTGAAATCAAGAGAGTCATATGTGAGTGTGATTGTACTAAGGAAATTTATTTTGTACA
>JABWIB010001327.1:13465-43732 GCA_016617825.1 Platyplectrum ornatum | reverse complement strand
TTTTCCTTCTTGTATAGGAGCTACACAAGATTTTACATTAACCTGAAGTATTTCTGTCTTTACATAAATAGTTATTACAGTATTTTAACTCAAAAACTTCAAAAATGGGAAATTATTTTTTCTGATGGGTGCCTTGTCTTATGGAGACCCTAAGGGTGCCTCCACTTAGAAAGTTTGGGAACCACTGGTCTAGTGTACAGTATATGTTTTATACATTGTGGAAATCTTTTTGGACAATATTTTTTATTAATCAGACTTTATAAAAAAAAAAGTCAACCCACAAATCTGATACCTAGGTACATGCCAACATGTATAAACTGCTCCAATACATCTCAGTCTATTTGCCTTTACACAGCCTTTTTGGATTGGGTTTGAAATATAGGCAGAGATAAATGTAACATTCCCCATAAATTATATGCACTGATAAAAAAATGAAAAAATAAAGAACAAAATGTGTTTTCCTGTATATTTACACTTTACATAAATACTTTCATGCCGGCAGCCCTCAGACTGACACAGAATAACAAAACTTCAGCATAACCTAGAAAAATTCTTGAAATGCCTCTAAAGGTTAAAAAAAAATGCTTTCCAGCAGGATCTCCTATGGGTTGCCTGACTGGAATGACTGTCAGCAACCTTATTTGATCATCCTTCAGTTACAGACATGCTCAGCGAACTGATGAACAGTAGAAATCACTGGAGTGAGTTTAGTAGCAATTGACATCTCTTGTGGGCATCATTCAAAGTTTTCTGTTGTAAGTATATGTTGAGGAAGAAAGAAGTGGGTATCATGAAATGTTGCAGGTATTCTGAGAGCAGACAAACAATTATGCTTATCCGATCACTGAATCTTCTGGTACACAGCAGTCACTGCTACAGAATGTTCAGGGAGATTGAAGTATTTGCTGAATAGGATGAACAGAATAAAAGAAAATTATATAATAAATTCAAATGTATTATTATTATTATTATTATTATTATTATTATTATTATTAATAATAATAATCATCATCATCATCATTCTGTTAATGTAACTTGTGTGTTACTATAATTGTGTGATTTTGTGGGACTTCTAAAAATAATATAAGAAAGCTTCAGTTGAGTAATTTATGGTCATTCATTGATTCGTTGAACTTAACCCACTGCCATGCTGTGCCGTGCTCCAATGTAGTTCATTTCTTTTAGGAAGTTTCTGAAATAAAAGGTGAGACAAGCCATATCAATGGCTGGAAAAGTGTTTTTAATAATTCTGCCAAGGCAGGAGATTATTACCTTGTACTGTGTGAATTATTTTAGCATCTTTGAGTGTCAACTCTGTAACCCGAGTGTCAACTCTGAAAGTAAGATATCAGATCACACGCACTAAACAATGACATGTCCTAAACATAATCAGGAGAACAGTGGGAGAAAAGGTCAAAACCAGTCAATACATACATAGATCACAAATGATGGACACAATCCAGGGCCAGAAACCATATAATTGGGCAAAAAAGGTGACCAGAAAAGAAATCATTGTATCTAAATGAGCAACAGTAACAGGCAGGTTCAATAGTATAAAATAAAAATATTCCCACTGGTAAAATACTGAACATTTATTTGATACTGAGTGGCCTAAACAGGCAGTAAACTATATGTATAACAAATGGTTTCTATGCTAAAGTCAATTTATGGTTTAGATGCTTGACAAATAATTCTTCAAATATGACTTTCAAAATATACTGTACTATTGCTTTATGTATTTAGTAGACAGTAGACATTTTTTTCCATTTTGAGCTACTAATTCAGAGCGTGTACCCATTATAACAAAATAATACAACATAATAATAATAATAATAATAATAATAATAATAATAATAAATAGATATTATTATTATTAATAATATTATTGTTGTTGTTGTTGTTTTTATTATTATTATTAATATAATGCCACTGAGGCACTGTATAGATTACACAGTGTATAAGCAGTATAAAATGACAAATAAGTTAATAGAGAGTAAAGATGGAAAATTGATTATCTTGCTAGTGTGATTGGAGATAATAACTGGGGCGTTTTCCCTCTGAACTTACATGCAATTAATAACGGGCACAGTTTTATAATTGGATTTATTCATAAGAGTGCACTAGGCTGCACTATGCAGATTCCCATTTGTTGGGGAAGACTACTCAACCCATGTGTACGGGGTTCCACACAGAGAGCCCTATCTTAAATTTTACGCACCATACTTTCTTAAATGCCAGGTGGTGGCAGAGCTGGATAGTATATTAGGACAGAAAGCAGCTATTACATCCCTTCCATCGTATGTGTGTGTGTATACATGTGACCCTACAATCCGCATTGTGTAAATAACATACTTTACGGAGAACTGGATCCTCCTGATCCAGTGCGCACACTTATTTGTGATCGCAACTATGGTTTACAGTAGACAAATAGTTCACATTGACTGTTAAGCATATAATTCTTATGTATTTTATTTAATAAATCCTATTTGAAACTATAAACTAATTACTTCTTTTATTTTAAAACTTTTATTCAATAATGAAAGCTAAATTTGAAAGTCATGATAAACCTATACGTCACCAACAGACTCATGAGACAGAAAAATAAAAGGAATTGAATATGAAAAACACATATTTATAGAAATGCCTACAATATTATCATACGTTAATTATGCAGCCATTTAGTCACATCCATCTGCCATACTATCACTAAAACTGTTTTCTTAAAAATAAAATGATTCAAAAGTGCAAATTAAAAGTTATCTGCAAAAGTCTGACAGATAGATGACTCGACTGTTATGACTGTTACGATATAATTATATTTGAAGCAAAAAAAAAAAAAAAACACACACAATAAATAGTTCTGCAAATGATTGGAACATAAGGTCAAAAAAGAGACAAAACATATCTTCCTAATAAGATGAACTTTAGCTAATAAGCTAATTCAAGCTTCTGCTGCCTTTCATATAATGACTCATAGCCGAAGTAGACAGTTTAAACTTGAATAATCATTGTCATAGTAAATTTGCTAATAATGCAGTTCAGAGGATTTCATTTATAACCATCTCGTTTCAGAATTATGATTGTATACAAATAATAGTTCATTACATCTATAGACATGAGTTCCCTCTGGTTTTTGTCAATATAATAATACTGCTGGGATTTACGGCTTACACCTAATAAAGACAATTGTTTTATTTCAGTATAAGACACTAGTGCTCAACTAAAGCTTTATGTCCTGTCCTGATCATGTGCAGAGAAGTGGTCTTTCTATGCAGGGTGAAGGGAGACCTGTGCTGCACACCTATTAGGATGCCCAACAATATCCTTGAGACCGACCAACACATTATAAATTAGTGAATATAAAGGAAAAAGAAAAATGTATTTATCTTTTTGAAGCTATAAATGTGAGTCCATATAAATAATTGCTAAGCTCCATTTCAGTGTAACCTCTGACCCTCTTCTGTCTTCCGGCATCCTTTTTCCCCTTCCCACCTGGTGGCTCTTACCCATTGCCACTTTCAACTTCTCACTGTGCTTCACTCCTGGATCTCTGCAAGTTTATCTGCTCTACAGTACTTGCATGTTTACCTCTTACTTTGTTGTCTGTGCTCTATCTTCTTTTCTTTGTATTTTTTTTTTTGCTTGGTTCAAACCCAATGTATGCAATAGACTTTTGTTAACAGGGTTCCACCTTAAAATTATGGACTGCATGCAAGGGTTTATCAAAGTACTTACTGTACAATTACCATACATCCCTCCTCTAGCCTTGTGTACCTCACATACACTTCTCACCCATCCCGCCACATAGGATACAGAGCCAAATTCGATCTCTGCAATATAGACTATAAGTAATGCGAAAGATGGATGAATGCTTTGGCACCGCACATGCCCTCGCCAGATGTGAGCTGATCTCATGGTATACAGAACGATCCCCATACACTAGTGATCCATCTTCTGTGCCGGTCCAGCCCCTCTGACAACCAAATTTACACTCCCCGCTCTCAATGCTAAGCCCACATGAGAGTGGGGAGTGACAGAGACAACTTATCCCAACAAGTTTCCACATACGTAATGTGCAATTTGTCTGTACATACTGGGACTGAGACTTTTGAATGGATTTCATGGATGATACGAAGTTGCAGACGTAGGATGTGCCTGCAATCCATGTATGTGGATTTTGTGTGATGGGCAGAATGGACTGAACTGTGGATGTTATATACAGATGTCTCCTTACTCAACCCTTCTTCAAATCATTGTGGGCCGTATCCTGTCTTAGGACCAGCCAACAAGTGGATGAAAATAGCAAGTGCACGCCTAATGTGCTCACTAGGGGTCTAGCAGCATAAGCCCAAGAGAGGGGAGTGACAGGGTCGTTCATACTCTCCCATATTCCCGTGATGTCTGTAAGGCCACACAGGAGTTTGAATCCGGCCTTGTGTGCATAAAACATGAAGTAGATCATGTATGCGGTCAAATTCCTGCCCGTGAAAGGGGTGTGGTGCTGGAAGAAAGTGCATTATGAAATTGCAATGAGAACATAAGTATGGAGAAATTGCGCATGTAAGGTCACAAAAACTCTCTTCTACTTTGTTGTGTGTTTCATTTTTTATTAACATCCTTTATATGTATTACAGCTGCTCTAATACATATATTAATACATAAAAATACATAAATGCATAATATCAAAAATATTAACTACTGTTTACAAGAAAGGCACCTATACTATGGCCACTGGTCAAACGGAAAGACAAGAGAGCAGTAACCGACCACTGAACCGGAACCTTCTATTGTATAACACTCCTGTCATCATTCTTATTCTACAGCATCATCAAACTAAGCATCAGGCATTACATACTGTATATATGGGTATATGTGAAATAATGAAAGACAACAGCTAAATGAAGGAGTTTTTATCAGATTGTACTAAAGCTTTGTAGGCAGAGGATTCAATTGTAAAACTGATGCCTGCTCTTTGCTTCAATGAGGTGGCAGCTGTTTTCAACTGCTTAGCACCAATAAGACTATCTATTGATTTTTCTCTGACATTTGACAATCCCAGCAAAGATTACACTATTGTGCACTTGACATACCTGATACTGCGCAATAATGATTATTTGAACTGGACTTTATCGTTTGTCTATGGATATGACATCATGAATGTGATGTATTATAAAACTGGATTTTTTGTATGTTATGGTGAGTATATGCTTTACAATACTTACAATACTGTAGAAAAAGTGTTTCAGTACTGTCCATTAAAAAAAAAAAAATATAACATTCATATAGCAAGGATACAACAAGCAACAACCCTTCCAAGACCGGGCAAAGTGCAGATCAGGGAAGGGTAACAGAGAATAACTATCAAAACAGGCAACAGTGCACCAGTTGAGATGATCCGGCTAGTTTTTGTATATTAATGAAGAGTGTAGAAAAGATGGAGAAGATAGGGACAGGTGGCCAACCGTCCAAAGAGAGGAAAAGAGAAGAGGAAGGAAAGGAAAGAAAAGAAGCTGAGGAATATGATGCTGTTCACCAAGCAGTCAATCAGTAAAATGTTGGAAGCTGGTTCCCAGAATAGGAAGCCCAAAGTCCCCAAATCTTATGGAAAGAAGTAACTGACTTACAGAGAACACAGGGAATATACTCCATTTTGTACACATACCAGGTCTTTGCCACAACCTCNGAAAAAGAAGGAACACATTGTTTTCGCCAATATAATGCGATCAGACACGTCACCGCGAGAATCAGTTTGTAGTGAAACAGTAGCCGTCGGTGCACCAAGGGGGAGAAGAAAATATTGCAGTTGGAATGGTATATGGAGCCGGCCGACTCATTGGGAGCCAACATCCAATAGACATCAGAAAAAAAAACCTTTTGTAAATGTTGTAGGGTGACAACCGGGAGGAAAAGCTGGGTTTTCGTGAATCAGGATTATTGGACAGGGAGAGGGGGAAACGCTCAAGCAGGTCTGAATACCATCCCATAGTGCCAAGTAGTGAGATACTACATGATGTTGATTGAGAGCTGGTGGGTGCGAAGAGTGCGTGAGTCAGTAGCTGAGCCCCATAAGACGCATTGAGCAAGATGAGCAACCAAATAGTAGCGTGTAAAATTAGGAAGGTCAAGGCTGCCACCCATCTTAGAGCGACAGAGCGTTTTCAGGTGAACCATGGGCCTCTTCCCCTTCCAAATAAACCGACTGAATTGAAATGATTTAAAGACCCCTGGAGGGACTCGTACTGAGATGAGCTGAGTTTTCGAAGGTGTCATCTTAAAGGAAAAAATAGCGTCAGTGAAAAACATAGGGAGGGCGTCAGGTGAAAATTAATTTTATAACCAGAATGAAGGCCGTACGTAGTTAATCCGTGGAGTACAGCTGGGAGAGAAGAGAGCGGATGGATCTTCTTTATTCTTATACCTATGTGGCTTGTTTATATATAATTGTTTTAAAAATAAAAGAAAATCATTTCAGATTAAACACAGATGCAGTTTGAAGAGTTTATGTTTTTCTGCAGTAGAAATGGGTTTGTGAGGAGTTTGTGTGTTCACCCTGTGACAGCGTGGGTTTTCCTCTGGGTGCTTCGATTTCTTCCAATAGCTCATCCTTTTTCAAAAAACCACAGGGTCCTGAAATGCTTTAAAGCGGGTGGAGGTTCACAGATCACTTTCCCCTCTCAGATGTGTACTCTCTGACTGTTGGTGGATATCGTAGAAGGACCTCGTTTGCCCGGGTGTTACATGAGCAGAATTTCAGAAACAGCCAGCATTGTCACATTTTGGCTATTCCAGCAGACACATATCATATCTCGTATAACTTAAGTACTATTGTTATTTTAAGGTTCTCTGTATTTTTTTAAGAGTACTTTTACTGATCCTTGGCATTTTGTTTTACATTTGAGGACACAGGGAGGACCAAGAAGAGGGATGCTACATTTTGTTTTGTTTTTATTATTGGATTTTATTGGATTTGTGGATTTGTATATCCTTTAGAGTATAAACTTGCNGGCAGGGCCCCTCTTCCCCATCCATTCTGTCTGTCTGTATTCCCCTTTGTACAGTGTTACAGACACTTTGTGGCACCTAATAAATAAGCAATAATATTATTATAATAATCATAATAATCATAATCGTAATCATAATATATGTAGATTCATTGTATAAATCCCTGTCTCTCTCCAGTGCATAGACATTCATTTTGTAGTGAATATATCAAAGATAGAGGGAGAGAGAAGAAACATTGTGCTACAAACACTGCTCAATGCAAATAGTATACCGTAGAGCAAAATAAGCAAGTAATATAAATACTTATGTAAATATTCTTTGTAAATAATTAATAGTTAATCCTAATATAATCTGCTTGTCAACCACCACTTTCATCTTTCTCTCTATATATTTATTTCTGTCTGATTTTGCATATCTTAAACGTCTCAGAGAAGGATCTTGGACTAATTAGAGATTTACCTTTAATAGGGGATATTTAATCAGTGCTCTCACTAAGTTATTTAATGTGTGTAATAAAGGCTCATGTAAATCATCATTGTGGAAGAAAAAATACATCATCTAATTTTTAGAAAACTTATTCCTGAATGTAATTTAAGTTATTTTATTTGTATTTAAATATAAGTTATTTTTATTTATTATTTATTAATATATGTTTTGTACATTTACTTGATCCTGACAAAATACATTTTTTGTAGGTAATTATGTTTACATTTTCTTAACACTCTTCCACAGCACACTCACACTGACCGAAAAACATACAGTTACGTGTTCAGAACTTTCCTTAGGCCATACACACACACTAACAGGGCTGTAGCACATATATAATGCTGATGCTTCCTGTGTTCAGTACTACAATAACCCTAGCCTTAAACCTAATTACTAATTTTAACACTAATCCAAATTGCATTTCAAGGTTATTTAGGTCTAGTGGTGGGCTGCAAAAAAGAGCTCCAAATGCAATTGCAGAAGAGAAGGGCAAGGAAGAATAGAAGAAATGAAAGAGAAAAGAAGAGATAAAATGAAGGAGGGGCAGGATAGGGGATAGGGCAGAGTGAACAAGTTGGGGACGGACGGTGAGAACTGACAATACTGACAATATTGTCTGTCTTTCAAACCTAATAATTTTGCCATGAAGTTAAATCAGTCCACTAAATATATCTCTGATATCTAGAGCTTGTTCAATACCCAGTAGAAGCAAAAGTGACTCTTAGGAAAGCACGCATGAAGGATATTCACCTTCAACAGTACATTAAGCATTGCTAAAAATACAATTATATAGCAAAAAATATAAACACACTTTGACTCCTACAAAACAAAAATTGAACCATACCAACAGCAAGCATTTATTTTCTGTGAATATATTCTTTAATAAGATTCCCTCATGAACTTTCAGTGGAAAGAATTATTACTTAGGACGTGTGTCTCTTCAGGCTGCTGATCTGGAATTCTAGATATTCAAATTTTAAAGTTAAAAAGTTGTAGCCTTTCAGGGCCTCTGGACAAAATTATGCCGTGAGCCTTCTTCCAACTGCATAAGATCCTCACAATACAAAAGGTAAAAAACCAAGACTGTTATTTACATTTTTTGGNTTAATTGGTGCATTTAAATCCAAAGTTTTGTTAAGAGGTTTAAAAGATATATAAACAAATTTATGTATATATTAGTTATGTGTATAGACATCACTAATATCTAATTGTGTCAATCTCCTGCTGTCACTGTCCAGTAGGGAATTCCCCATGTTGACTGTCAACTGTGCTGTTGAAAAGGCTATGCATGGGCCTCCACCTAAGATGCTGATATTACCTATATGGATTCTGCACATAATCAAAGGGAATACAGCAATATAAAGGCGTAGCATAACAAACAGAATTTACTCCAGAATTTAGTACACTTTTGTCAATATTATCATGAATTGCTATTGTCATTGTAGAAATTGTAACTGGAAACATCACAATTAACCATCAGTATTAAACATTCATTGTCTAAATCAGATATAACAAGATTCTTCTCTAGTTATGACATTAACTACGTCACATCTTTACAATGTACAACGCCAGTTACGTGTCCTTTTTATTTTAACTTGCATGTGTTATCCTGCTTCTAATAACAGATACAACATAGATTCATGGGAAGATCACTACAAATCTTAAAATAATGGCCTGTTTAGAGAAGAAAGGAATGGAGAGGTAAGGCAGAGTTTACATGGATTACCATGGAAACAGTATTTTCTTTATTTCATTTACTTCATTATCATGCAATAATGCCCGCTTTCACATGAAAATTGCATTTTCTCATTAAAATAAAGTGAAAATTGTTTAATAATGATAACCTATTTTACTGGATTTTATTTATGTGTTAATTTATAAATTTAGGGTTTAATGTCAAAACAGACACTTGAGCCATGATTGTGCATATTTCCTAAACTAAACCGAGGTACATACCAGAATTATACATTTATCAGACGATCAGCTGAATTGAAAGATCTATGCAATCAATGTATAGGTGCACCAAGACCCTGCCTGTAAACAATCTTGGAAACCTTTGCTGCAGTAATATGTTGCAATTACATACTTGTCTACCAGGTGGCTCTCTACTGAATTTTCCATGGGAATCATTGCTCTGATGATCATTTGTTCAGTACATACCATAGCATGTTTGGGTAAGAAAATTGAACAGATGTCTGCTGAAAGGGTAGTTTATCTTGTGATTGACAAGATAATATTTCCAATGTAAACCAAGCATTACTCTTTGGTTCATCTTTTGGAGAGTAAAAGGCAAATAATATGATTTTCACATTATTTCAAGTGTTCTCCAGTGAAGTGCAGTTAAAATTAAGTTTTGGATAACTGGGATCATTGATGACAGGTCATGTGAAGCACCACTACAGTCCATTGACTCAAGATTTATTTGCTTCAGTACTAACCTATAGACTTTGTTGCAGGAATCAGTTCTTGTCTTACAAAATATTACTGTTGGAATTAGTCATGTGTCATATCTCATCCGAAATCACAACTATTTCTAATTACAGTAGTACTGCAAAAACATTTGAAACATGTAAACAGATAAGTATTAGCAAATAGGCTGATCGGTGTAATGCAGCAGTCTATATACTTAGGTTTATATATATCAGATGATCCCGGACCGTAGTAGTACCAGTTGGAAATGGAAGCCGAAGCACCTTGCACTCGATGCACTCGATATCCTTAGGGGAACAGAACGAGTATCAAACAACACGTGCAGGACAGGTCTCCAGCCCTATGCATTTAGTCATGGAAGACCTCGTCAGGGGGCGTGGTGGAGGCCAGATATTCAATCATCAATCAATCAATTGCTGTGCTAAGCATATACGAAATTAACGCTAGTGAAAATACAATAAGCAAAATTATGAATAAAGTGGCGTCAATGGCACAGGGCAGCATATCAAAATTTCAGCAATGTTTTATAAAACGAAATAAACCAAGAAGGAGACACATAGATATGCAGACAAATCCTTGGCACCAGCCAATATCGTGCATATTAATACTTGTGGGACTCGCAGCAGATCTCATGTACTGATCTATGGATTACAAATTGTCAGGGTATATGGAACTAGGGAGAGGGAACCTACAAGGCCCTATGGATGGTAACTTTTAGGTTATATTAGTGCTTTACCAGACCCCTATATTGGCTCTGAGTACAAAATTATCAACCTGTTGTATTTAGGTCCTATATCTCTAAAGAGCAAGTTTTAGAGCTGGTTCCTGATATTAGGTAGTTGAGTACCGGACAGCGAGTAGATATAATATAAACTCCCCCCTCAACCACATCTACAATGCATCAGAGAAAAGCGACAAGATCGAACCCTTCATTAAGCCCTTTTGGGGACAGGATGTCCAGCGTTACTATCCAAAATACTTCTCTTTGGGATAGTTTTAGCTGTTTGTCACCCACTCTTTTATCTTTGGTTATTACTTCAATTATTTTTGCTAAAAATAGAGCTATTGATGGCCCTGCTTTTATCTTTATAGTTTAAAAGGGATTAGCGCACCACTTTTTTGGCTCTCTCACAGCTAGTGCTTATCAAAATTTCTGGATAACCTTGTTTCATAAACCTGTCTCGATAAATTCCAGAGATCTCATCAAAGCTCTCAATATTCATACAGTTCTGCCATAGGCAGATAAACTGTGAATAGGGGATAATGTTCTTCCACTGCTGCAAATGACAGCTTTTGAAATTGAGGTAGCTGTTGGTGTCAACGCTCTTCAGATATGTGGAGGTTTGAATTTACCCAGATGATGTATCTCCCTTTAATAGTAAATCTAAGAATTCTATTGAGGACCCACCAAACTTGGCCGTGAACTTAAGTCTGTATGAGTTATTATTCAAAACATTAACAAATTCAGAGAAAGTAGCTTCAGATCACGCCCACACCACCAAAGACGTTATTGATGTATCAATGGTAATATCTTATTGGGATGGAATCCCAATGGGCATACACATATTCTCCCTCCCAGCTTCCCAAATACAGGTTAGCGAAGCTGGGAGCAAAAATTGTGCCCATGGCTGGACCCGATAACTCGTTCTGTTCCCCGAAGGATAGTGCCGGCACATCGAGCGTAGGGGAAGAGACCTGACCTGCACGTGTTGTTTGATATTCATTCTGTTCTGTCTATGATCCAGGATCACTTAAAGGCTAAGTACCCTTCTGGAGGATAAAGTTTTTACTATATGCTTTTAAAGATATTTCATTTGGTACGCATTCATTTGTTGCTTACCTGTTCTTGAATAAAACAACCTACTACACTATAGAGTGCCCCTTGTGTAATCTGAACTTGTGTCATAACCACCTGCATTCTTAATATAACCGGACATTGAACTGTGAGGTTTTCAAAACAAAGCACACATGTTAAATATAAATGATATACAATAATATTAAGGTTAGGTGTCAGTTATGTTTGGTAAAAAGAAAATATCTATCCCTATAACACTTTGGAAAGAGAAAATATAATAATAATAAAAGACTGTAGGACAATTCATATTAACAGTAAAATAAATAATGTAATTTATAAAACAACAGGAAAAAACTATAGGTGAAAATAAAGTAACTGACAGGAAAATTAATGTCTTGAATGGGGGCTATAAAATATTAACAAAGTGACGTCCAGCTGAAACAGAGACGGGTCACATCCAACACTGAGATGAACTAACAATTTTGAAACAGCTATTTATGAGTTTTAATATTGTTACATAATTGTTATGTTCCAACAGGAAGGTAAACAGAGAATATCATATTGTTTCTAAAACTGCAGATTCTCAGTTCTTTATAATAGAAATGTAATGAAAGTGTTAGGCTGGGTAATGACATCACATCCTTTTACAACTGTTTCTGTCTGACAGATAATATTATGACAGCCCCCCACTACATACAATGGAAGGAGCACAAAAGGGAATACAAAATAGCTAGATCTAGGTTCTGATTTTGATGCAATTAAATTAAATCACCCTGCAAAAGTTGTAGACCCTCCTGGAATATCAGGAGTACAGGCAAATTTGAAATCACGAATATGAATATCACACCTGAAGACCCGCCCCCCTGGACGGCAAACACATATCTTTTGCTGATACTCCTGGGATACTGGGATAACCGATTGGCAATCCTGGGTTATCTCAAAACCCATGAGATAAGGCAAAAATGGAATTACCACACAGTGAGTCACGTTCCGCTCTATAATGAGAGGATCTGCATATTGCCAAGCGTTTGTTTGTTTGTTTTAAAAAAAATACTCTTACATGGAGACAGCGGGAGCAGTGGTTATAGAATAAACGGAGAAGCCTCTCTGTGGTACATTTAAAAAGATTGTTCCCAAAGTCTGTGAGGTACCTGATGCTGCAGCAAACTTGGGTCCTACATATTTTTCTTTGTTTTCTGGGGTAAATGAATTTTGTCCATTTATTGACATTGATCAAACCTTTATTATGAAACCAAACCATTATATGCTGGAACCTGTTAAAAAGAAACATAGGGTTACACTGTACAGTTCTGTAAATGTATCATACAGAAATAGATCAAAGGTATCATATGTGTAATATATATGATTATATATATATATATATATATATATATATATATATATATATATAGATAGATAGATATCAGCACACTGATTTTACCAAGACCTAATTCTATAATTATATTCCATTTTGTCTTTGCTATAATACAAGAAATAGCTGGAGTGGAAAGGTGACATTGTATGTGTACAACACAGAGGTCAGTGAAACACCTTATTGCATGCTTTTCTTTGAGAAATTACATGCTATGGTCTCGTCTTTGCAGAGTGCAGAAAATACCACATAAATAATGCAATGTTGTTTAAGGTTTAAGTCCAAAGACCTCATTCATTCAATGCAGGATCTATTATTTAATAGCTTAATTCCAGTGGTGCCTACTGTACAATGCTTTAGTGAGAAAACAAAAATGAAATAATTACCACACAGTGAAATAATTCCGTTCAGCACATTAATATTACATTTATATGAGAAATACATAGAAACAGAAGAATTAAACTATCTTGTATAAATCGTTGTTTATAAACATAAAAAGTATTAACAGTATTACAATGTCATGTTTTTGGAGGTAGTCCTGGGGCCCATTATTTCTGATGACAAAATATATTATGTAACTATACTGATTAAATAATTATACTGATTTAACACAATAGTATTAAAATAGACTTCATGGACTGAACTACACTGAGCATGTGCAGACTGGGAGTAAACATGGATATGCTATAATGAAATTGTGTCTTTCACTTAATATTAATTAGAAAGTGCATGGTTTAGCGCTGCTACAAGAATGCTGCAGAATATCCTATTCAGTTTTTTAAAAAAATGTTTTAGGGATTTTATTTCATTTGAGGCTTACCGCCTCTAACTACACACACACATTTGAAGGCATGCTTTAAACAAGGACCCATATTTAATATGTCCTATCCAGAGTTGCTAATGTCAGACTCGCGTAGTACACTGACCTAATACTCTGGATCAGGATCGACAGTTTATATATATTTCAAAAGACCTATAACAATTGACTGTTCTCTAGTCACTATAACCATTTCCTATATTTCTGCTTGGTTAAAAATGAAAATGAATCAGATAAAATTCAATTAAATTCAAGCATTTAAGGTATTTTGGAGTTTGCAGTGAGGAGTGTGTAAGGATGTAACAGTTCTGTCACAATATGGTAAGATTGTGGAATAAAATGTACTGTACCATAATATGGAGCATAATTCACGGGTGCATATTATTTATTTAGGGCTGACAGCAGTTGCTTTGCTGATCATTTTTTTCAGGTTTCATTTATTTATTTACTGCTATTTATTTTCAGCAAATGAAACTTGTACAGGTCAAACAAGTGTATATAATGAAATAGGGATTTATAGGCTGGAAAAGTCAGCAAATTCAGAGTTGCTCAAGTTTTTGGATGGTGCCTGTTTCTAAAGCGAAGAACATATAACAAAATATCTTTTGGTTTAGAATCTGTTTTGGTTATTTATTGTATTTGTAAATCTAACCATTAATTGGCTAGGAGGGGGGGGTAGGTGCATTACCACCAGTCACAGTATTTAATATCGATATCAGTATTCTAGTCTCCATAAACATATACATATCAACATTAAGATATGCTACATATTGTTTAATGCACTGATTTCTGGATTTAGGAAATCAATTAAAGACATTAAATATTTCCTTAAAATTATTAAAATTTCTATTTGTTACAGTAAAATTTTTAAAAATGCTTTTATGTTCAATTCTGGAGTTGATCAACTAACCTAGAGTTAGGTGTTTCAACTAAAACATGCAGCAACAGCATACAATGTGGGCAGCCGGGATATGCAGCAAAAATAAACCCTATACACCACGGTCTAAAACAAGGAACAATGTATCAGCACAATGAACAACTTCAGAGTCATACTTATAGGTGACTCTGAATTTGCAATATTAATAATTATCACATTTTTTTGGTGCGATTAGTAAGATATACAGACTATATACAGTGTTCTTTGCAATATTTAATATATCCCTGCTTCATATAGTGTGCGCCAGGATTTAAATACAGTTGGCAAGTGTATAAGTTGTTCATTGTGATTTGTTTTTATTCGTGGTAATCAGGGTCATCCTATTCATATCTTGCCCTCCTGCAATAGATTTCTCAATAAGTAAGAGCTCATTTGCTTTTTCTATAAACAATTGATGCCAATGTATGTTTATGGTAATCAGAGGTCTATGCATAATTTCTCCGGATTTTCTATAATTCTCTTAGGAATGCATCTGAGACAATTGGAATGATGGAAACTCCTATGACACATGATACATCTCCCTCAATGCAGTGGTCGAAGTGGACATTTAGAAGTTGCGGTATGGAGACACTTATTATAACAGAAGCCAA
Organism: Platyplectrum ornatum; assembly: GCA_016617825.1. NCBI lineage: Eukaryota > Metazoa > Chordata > Amphibia > Anura > Limnodynastidae > Platyplectrum > Platyplectrum ornatum. The sequence continues at coordinate 28,303 of JABWIB010001327.1, read as the reverse complement.
TGGAGGTTTGTAGTTTTTCAATTAAATGAATGGAAGAAGTGTCAGTATGGCATACTGTATAATGTATTACACTGAAGAAAGCAGGAGGGAGGAGATTGGGTCAAGTTGAGGTAGATAACAGGAGGGTGGTGGTCCCTGCTCGTGAGAGCTTACATTCTAAGGAAGACATTGGGAAGAGGTTGAGAGGGTAGAGGGATTAGGTAGAGGAAGGGTAGCCAATTTTAAACTTTTACAGTATACAGTGAGTACTGTATGTATTATATGTAATTATATGTATTATTAGCATTAGAATTACAGTAAAAATCTTTTTTTGAAAATGGTACTTTTTTTGATAATTTTACACATTGAGGCATTAATGCATACATTATATGAATCAATAAAAAGAAACTATTCTGTTAAATACAGTTTGTGTCAATCAGCAAAGTCAGATAGAAAGAATGGTCTTATTCAAAGATTAAAGAGTCTATCAGAAAGAACTATAATATACAACATCATGAATATTCCTTTTTATAAAATCATTTTGACCACAGTGCAATTAGGTGTGTTTCAGAGAAACATTTTGGCTCAGTTCCCTGGCTTCTCCATTCATTAGTCTTAAAAAGTTATACCATTTGTTACATGCCTTATCTCATACTGAATGGAGGATGAACTAAATTGTTAAACTAGGGTGCTTATAAAGCCTTCTGGTGTTCTGAAGCATAGTGGATAAAAGTATCATTAGTTTTCCCAGGTAGCAGGGAATAACTTCATCTGAAATTGTAGCTTTCCACTGTATCAATCAACCATCAATAAAAAGGAGTGTTATAAAGGACCCACAGATGAGACAGGCCATGTAGAGATGAGACAGGCCATGTAGCCTGCAGCTGCAAGTCTATTCCCACCATCAGAGGCAAACGTGAAGACCAGCCCCTGGTTAGACTCTGCACCTGTGGATATAGCTCACTGGGCTGGATTCAGCTTTTCACTCTCATGACTTACACTCATGACTTACACTCTCATGGGTAAAACCATGTTGAATTGCAGGGGAGATCAAATGAATGTTAGTGTTTGCATGCAGGGANAATGCTTTATTTTTGCAATTTGCACACAGATACTGACCAGCGTTACTGTTACACTGTTATTAGACTTGGGCTGGAAACATCAGCTGTCACCTGTTATGCTGATTGCAACTAATNACACAGATACTGACCAGCGTTACTGTTACACTGTTATTAGACTTGGGCTGGAAACATCAGCTGTCACCTGTTATGCTGATTGCAACTAATTAAATTTNCNTNCCCTNCAACATGNTTTTGCCCATGAGAGAAGTCATGAGAGTGAAAAGCTGAATCTGGCCCACTGTCTTTATCTCATTGCCTCCACTCCTTCATTCTCCTATTCTCTATCCTCCTCCCTTATGCATTTGTGTACGCTTGCCTAGGATTTGTCTTGTCTACTAGCCTGTATCTTTGTTCAGTGTTTGTTCGTCCTTTGGTCTTATTCCATCTTGACTTTTTTTTTTCCAATGTTTTTCACTTCACTGTGGTTCTTTTTCTCAACATTCTAGTGTCTGTTACTGTATTCTGGCCATTTTGTGTAGTGTCGGAGCATTTATTCAGGAGTAGCATCTGGAGACCACGACCTGCTACAAATCTATTCCCCCCATTAGGAGCACAAGTGAAGACCTGGCCCTATACTTTGGGATTGGAAAACTGTTAATTAGTATAATTTTTAATTCTGAAGAATGTGAAATCGAATCTGGTTGGTATGGCAACATCACAAGCTTTTCAATCCCAGAGTTTAGTAAATTTAGGCCCAGGCCTCAGTTAAACTCTGCACCTTGATTAGCTACTCCCATAGCAGCAGCTTGCATAGATCTCCCAAATTGTGGCATCTGCTCTGAGTTGCAGACTTTTGGTTTTATTCTTTTATTTATTCCATGGAGAAGCTAGGGGGGCATGATTTATGCAAAGCTCTGCCCTCTGCAGGTAAATCCTAAGCTGGCCATACACTATACGATTTTTCCGAACGATAGGCCGATATCATTCAAAAATCGTTTTAAAGCGATTTTTTTATTTTATGGTCTGCTCAATCTTAAATCGTTTTTAAGGCAACAAATCGTACAGTGTATGGGCACTTACAATAATTTTGCCATTGAGACCCACTTAAAAAGCATAAACCAAACGATTTTTTTTAAATATTGTTTGTAAGTACAAATTTCCATATTTTTTCCTCCATACAATTATTGTACAGTGTATGGCTGCTTCCAATTCCTTAAAAAAAAATTTTCATCCAATCTTTAGATTGGACGATTTATCTTATAGTGTATGTCCAGCTTTACATTTCATAGGAACAATTTTCATTAAATATCTGCCACAACCCAGGTCCCAGGAGATGTACTGACTCTTCTAGACATCCTTTAAAAAGAAAGCTCTAATGTGATTGTTTTGCTTTTTGCAGCATCTCCATATATTATGTTAATGTATGAATATAGTTAATTTTTAATATAGAAGTATTCAGTGTTTTCATTATAGGTTCAACTACATAAAGTGCAGGTATACTGGCCACAGCACAGGTAGAAGTACCAAGTAGTTTCCTTTATTTGAGAACTACCCAAAGTCAATTACACTAATAAATAAGGACAGTTGCAGTCAATGTTAATGCAGGGTCATAATGTTCTCTACAGAACAATTTCCTAATCTAAATTTACCCAGGTACAGAATATTGTTACAAGGTTTTCTATTCATTTAGAAACTAATAAGATAGGTACTTGCATTTGCTTTGTTTATTTGGCTATTTGTTGTTTGCACAGTAGGATTGCCTCATTTATTTGTTGGATATAATTTCCAAAAGAGACCTTGAGGGCAGTCAGCTGCAAAGTATAGTATGCAAATGTACTAAAATACTTTGCTAGGTCAATAAGCATATGATAGAAATATAGGAACATATCCGAGCTGCCATAGCATTCAACCTACACTGTTGCTTGCTGATTCTAAATAACTTTATTTCTCATAATTAAGTTAACAAAAATAGTTTCCTTTATAAATGTCCTGCTGATAAATTTAGACCACATCATGATCCAGTAAACAAAAAGTCATTTGAAAGAATTTACTTTTAAGTGTTTTTTTTTAATTAATAAGATGCACGACCATTACTTTCTTAATAAGCTGTCACTGTACACACTGTTTACCAGTAGGTAACATGAAACGTAGATTGAAGAAAAAAAGCATTTATCCACTTCATTTAATGCTTTAATAAGAAAGGCTGTTGCCAAATATAATTTGTTTAAAGTCCAAGTAATGTTGTTTATAAAACATCTAATTATATACATTTAATGTACAATCTTCTATAAGAAAAAAAATAGGTTGAAGTATTGCTGTGGGGTATTTATATGGAATTGTAAATTTATATTATATTATAAGTATTAATGGTAAATTTAAATTTAAATAACAAGCTGTAAAATCACTTTAGTATTCCATTAATTGTGTAAAAGTAATGGTGCTATAGTGTCCTATATTTATAGAACATATACCTAATACCAGGCCATGGAGTGGGAGTTTTGAAGTGGGAGCATGGAGCTAAGCTTTTGTGACACTCCAGCCCTGAACTGCTGGGATTGAGAGCCACATACTTTACTTATTTATTTAAACCCTTAAGGTTGGTGTTACAAAGGGGATGGCTGGTCTTAGGAAACTTGGTGCAATGTCCCATGTGGCCACTTTCGTGCCCTGCCGCCCCAGCACTGCACAGTACAATGACCTAATGCAGACGGCTCGGGCAGGAGACCCACCCCACCATCGCTACCCGTGACCACCTGCACTCCCGGACACAATAAAGACAACCGATGCTAAACAAACAAGATTTATTTCGAACAAAGGGGACGATGGACTGCTCGCTGGTACTGGTGTTGGCAACTTTGGCCCGGCGAGCCCAGGAATAGCCCAGGCTACAGTAAACATTTTGCATTATACAGCTCAGTCCTGGTCACATCACCTTACAACTTATCAACTTTTACTACTAGACCTGTTGCCTCCACGGGATCCCACATTATAAAACTACCTTTGTCATCTACTCATAACTACAAACAGTCACTAATCCTGAAGAAGCACTCCTCTGCTCCGCATTGTCCGTTGCACTCCACAGGACACGAGTACCGGATCTCATTCAGGGATCCAGAGTTCTCCGAGGTGGAAGTGGTGGAAGGGGTGACACATAAAGGCAGGCAGAAGTCCAGACCTGCACCCAGGTGGTAACCCCGGGGACGATGGACTGCTCGCTGGTACTGGTGTTGGCAACTTTGGCCGGCGAGCCCAGGAATACGACCTCCGGACTGCTGAGAGGAACTTCTCCTCTTCCACGGGTGCCACAGGGCCTTGGTTACTCATCTCGCCGATCCTGGTCATCGCTTTTGGCTGAGGCTCGGCGCAGGATGACGGGAGCGAGGAAGGGTGAGTATGCCTGACGGGAGAGGAGACCTCCTGTTCGATGGTACCTCCTCCCGAACCTCGGTGGCTAAAGTTACGAGAGGATCAGGTCAGGCACACCAGCTCAAATACACCCTGGCCACAGCGATCTTATTGACATCCCGCTCCGCTAGGCCAGCTAGCCACTTCGCTGGGAGCAACGACCTTGGTGGCCCCTGGTGACATTCTCGAGAGAGGGATCTGAGGGTGAGTCCTTAGACAGTTCAGGATCCAACCTTGAGGCAGTATAAGAAGAAGCCCAACCAGGTATATAAGGCTCTGTCTCATCCTCCGAATCTGACCATTCACTTAAGTTCAGTGTCTCAGGCCAGGCACACATCACGTCAACCTCCTCCAGAGTGACACCATTCGATGGCGTAAAGGAGTCCATCTCCATAGTGGAAGGCAGAGTGAGGCTTCTCAGCAATAACTTGTCAAACTCCAATATTCTAGAATTACAGATTTTCCACACCACCCCCTTAGTACCCATCACTTATATAGGGTGACCTCATACAGTGTTTAACCAATCCAACTTCTTCCCTTCTTCATGCCCAACGCATGATACCCAGACTATAGGATGCCTGACCTCACACCTGCCCCAGATAACTAGACAGTAAACAGTATCTACACAATACATTGTTCTAATCGCATACAGAACTAGACACCAGACATCTCAGGCAGAACATTAACCCCTTCAGTGATAACTGGGGTATCCCACTTTGTCCCCCCCCGACGCTTTTTTTGTGATAGAAGTTCCCCCTCCAGTATGGAGGGCTTTTACAAGGAGGCGTATACTGGCCCACTTTCAGCACTGCCTAATACTTATAAAACAAAGTTGCCGACTACCTTGTAATTTCCTGAATTTTTACATTACTCTTGGGGAAAAGAGACGGTTACAACGGTGTGTGGCTGGTATAGACTGGAGATCTCTGATGGGAGAAGACTGGATGGGCCATGTGGCTTTTATCTACTGTCACTTTCTATGTCTATTGCATTTCTCAGGAACAAAGGGAATAACAAATCACAATCTTCCAATACCAGACATGAGATCGACAACAACAGTGCATACACCAATCTCAACACATTTTGTTAGCAAACTATTTGTTCAGTATGATAATTTAGGAGATCTGACCGCAGTGACATGGATACATTCAATACACCTATCATTTAACAAATGTACACCAACAACCTGAAAAAACATTTATTATTCAAGTGGCCTCATGTGGACGTGGTCAAAGCATTGTATGTGAAGGCCAATAACAAAAATATGCTGGGTTAAAGTATCATTTTCACCATCCACGTTAGTGGTAGGTAAGTAAAAAGAACATGCAATGTTATTGAGAATAATAACAGAACAAACTTATAATCTCAGCATTTCTAAAAAAATACAGCATGTATAACATGTCATTTAATTTGATAGTATAAGAACAGAGTAAGTGTCAGATAAATGAATCAATTGTTAAATATAAATAATGAAAATGACTAAAAAAAACAGTCACCGGGTATTTGTAGCATATTTTTTCTGTTTGACATATAATTATTTCTTCATCACAGTGTCTCTTTCCTCAGCTATATTTTATATCTTGTTGCTTATGCGACTAAAAAAAGAGACACCACAAACAGTAGCATATTATGGCTTTTTTTTTTTAGGAGTCTGAGGACTTGATCCAGAGTAGGGTATCAGTGTGGTCGTCTAATACCACGTTTCTTAAACTGTGGGTCACACCCACATTTGGATGGGGTCGCAACTTCTTTAGAGAGACCATTGTCCACTGCAGGCCCTGTGCTATGGTCATCAGGGGCTGTCATTGTGATACATGTGGGAAGTAGGTGATTGGAGGCCCATGGCCGCCTAGACTGCTGCACAGCACCAGTTTCAACTTCACATTAATTTGTCACATAGGATTGCCAGTTATCATGATGCCCTTTCAGCCCTTTTTATCCCCAAAATTAACCTCATGAGCCTATATAGTTTGGTACAAAACATATACATATACAGCTGTTTAAAATAATAATCAGATCACCAGATTTTTTTTTAAAAAGCGTGTGATTTATAAATATATAGGGGCATTGTTCGGCAGTAACTTGCTGGGGTCGTGTAAAAAATNTTTTTGTCAGATGGGGTCCCAGAGAAAAATAGTTTGAGAACCCCTGGTCTATTATAAGCTGCAGGTGCAGGTGTTCTTAATACATAGTTGTCCTTATGATTAGAAAGGTACCAAGCTTCTAGGATACCCATAAAAATTACACATTTATTGCAATACTTATATAAAGAGAAAAAAAGAAAATGATATATTACATGTCCAAACCAAATACAGTCTAAAATTTAAAAACAGTCAGTGTAAAAATGTAACAATATCATTTTTCTATAATAGCCTTTATATAATAGGTCCATTCACCATTCGCTTGTTTTTGTTAACAGTCACACAGAAGGTCTCATACTGTTTTCTAAACAATGTTTTAGACACTCTACTGCAGACAATGGTCTGGATCCCTCTATCTGGGGATAGAAAATTCATATTGTCTTAATAGTACTTTGCAAGTCCTTGGTATGGTTACAATATTGTGTTCCATTTCTGGAGCCCATAAACCTAATGCAAACTCTGCAGAGAAAAAGCAATATGAAGATTAAACACTATAAAAAAGGATTCACAACCTCAAAAAATGTATGCATCTAGAAACAAAGGGGATGTGTGCAGGTAATAAGCACTGTTGTTAAAGTAAAAGCCCTATGATTTTCTGTAGATAACGATGAAAAACAGTAATATATTTGTAATGAAATTATCTCCCTAATACTNATATATAGCTCATTATATGTTTTACATTATTAAGTACATCAAAACTATAAATAAATACACTACTAACCAAAATAGACTTTAAAATGTAGGCACTTTTATTCAATAGCAATAATAAGTGAAGGCACTCTAATGCAATAACCCCTAACTCATGTACTCTTATAGCTAACTAGCTACCTAATCATAGATACAAATGAATACACACCAATTACATGTTGTCAGGAAGCAATCGCGAACCANCAGGGGCCGCGATCGCACAGGGACTCCCACTTCCGGGTTCAGAACCAAAGGCTTCCGAGACACTTCGGTTCTGACGCTCGTCTCCTCCTCTTCCTATTGGCCGCTTCCATCAATATTAACCCGGCGCCTTGTTTCCTCAGCGCGGGTTATAGAGATTCTCTGTTCTCCTGCCTCTCGGTTCTGGTTCTCCGTGGTTCTGCCTAGTGCTGCCCTGTTTCTCCAATTCCTGCTAGCCTCCAGTCTCCTCACCCTTATCATCCATTCTCCTCCTTTCTCCTTTTTCAGTATTTACCATCCAGGTCTCCACCTTCCTCCATATCCTCCTTATTTTCTCAGTCTGCTTTTTACCTCAATCTCACCTTCTCTTCTTCCCTCAGTACCTTCCTCTCTGGTCTCCTCCTCCATTTGCTCTCTCCCTTCAGTCCATCTCATCTCTCTCTGGTTCTCATTCTGGCCCCTGATCTTCCTTCATTACCCTTTCCACTCCTTTATCCTCTGGCTTACCTCCTGCCGTCGCTCTCTCTCTCTCTCTCTCTCTCCTCTCTCTCTCTCTGTTTCTCTCACTCTCTCGCTCTCTTTCTCTCCCCTAGTTTCTTACGTGTTTCATGTTAGTTAGTCCGGGTCTGTCTGTTCCCTCTGTTTCTGCGTTCGGGCCTTCTGTTTTGTGTTAGTGTCTTGTTAGTCTGTGCCCAGTGTCTTGCGTCCGGGCTTTCTTGTCTCCCTGGTGGATTAGACTGGGACCGCTACCTGCCATCGCCAAGCCGCTGCAAATCCATCCTCACCATCAGAGGCTCTGGTGAACACCGGGCGGTGGCATAGATTCTGCACCCAGTCTTCCCACCGTATTCCCCTTCCCCCATAACACGTCTTATAAATTATAAACACAAACAAAGCCAGCAAAGTTGTGTTGACAAACTACATGACAATCAAGTGGCCATGCTAATTGTGCAACCATTTTACATTGTTAAATATAAATAAAAAATTTGACAAAACAACAATAAAAAACTTCCCTGAAACAGCTGGCAATAACACTTTTTAGGTTCCTTCAATTACACAACAATGCCTTCTTATGCAACCATTTCCCATTGACTGGATTATTAACACTGAAATGTTGATAAGCAAGCATAACACACATTAATGTGCCGTACGACATTACAGTAAGGCATGTAGACTATTCACCCAAACACAAATATTTTTCAATTTCAATTGGCAACCAATAAACAATTAGCAAAAATAATCTGTTTTTTTTTTATATTAGAGAATAAAGAAATACCTCATCGGTTTCTAGAGTCTGAATGCAGAGTTCATTACTGAATTATTTTGTTTTTCAAGTCTTTGTAACATTTATTTTATAGTTCTGCATCCCCACAGCACAATTTGGAAGCTTATTTATTTACTTAGAGGCAGACAGACGAGGCAGAGTCTTCTACAAGAGACTGCTCTTATACTGGCATCCTGTATACTGACACGGAGGCTACTGATATTACAGTATTCTAAATTCATTTGGGGAATTAGTGATTTATTTGACAAAAGAAAGTTTTAAAATCTGACTCCGTACGAATTAGAAGTGGAAACAAACTTTACACGGGCTTATCTACAGGAGAATAGTAGATAAGCGTCCCAACAGAGGGGGTAGAAGATAATATTATTATTCATTATTATTATGATTAATAAAAATAATAATGACATAAGGATACTGGACCTGATTCAGCGTTCCTGGCGGCCGCTGGACCTGAATACAGCGCAGGGAGAGGGGCATGCCGTATGCCCCGCATCCCTGCGCTCATTGACAAATCGCAGAGGCTCCGGATGCTGTGCCAGTGTATACTCGCAGCGTAGACTGCGAGCATGAAAGCCATTACCTGCCCCTGTGCCTCTGCGCTACGCCTGCACCATGTCCAGACATGGTGCAGGATGCGCTTCTAATTAGCAGGGCTAATTAATTTTCTCATTTCCATATGGCAGAGTCTTTGCGCCCGACTCCGTGCCATTCAGAGCCGATCTGTGCATGTGCAGATCAGCGAATCTTCGCGTCTCCGCCGGCCTGGCTGGCGGAGACGCAGGGCTGAATCAGCCCCACTCCCACAAAGAACTAAGTTCTTTGTAGGATACCAGAGGTAAAACAAATGGATAGATTAGATGGGTCAAGTTATTCTTATCTGCTTATCATTTTCCATGTTATCATGATACACATAATAGCAATGTTAGATCATACTTATGTATTTATAATTAAAATTATAGACTCCAGATACATGTTATCATGATATACACATAATAATAATGTTATATTTATAATTATAGACTCCAGATATGTTAAAATCATTTGTCATTTGTACAATAAAATGTTCAGCCTATAAAGCAATTAGCTAAAGCAGATGGATGATTTTCGTGGTGGCATTTCTGTCATCGTCCAGGAGAACGCAAGAATTGTGATGGCAAATAATGATGTTCATCAGTGTGACATTTCAGACGGGGTTGTGTATAGTACTGAAGCAGCACATAGATACTTCTGACTAACTGCGCACACTGGGGGACTGAGGACAGTCACAGTGGCTGCTATTAACCTCAGCTCTCAGATTATAACAAGGGAATGAGTTACGTTCTCACATTGTCCACTTAAAATGAAAGTCTATGTAGAAGACAAATGTTGCGTTCTTTGTATTGTCATTTCCCAGTAAGGAATGAAATCAAACAGTGAATATGTAGTAAGAAGGTACAAGAGAAACTTACAGTACTGTACACACACACACACACACACACACACACATTGATTGACAAGATGATACGTAGACAGATTGTGACATATTAGGAGTTTTCCCATAGGCTGTACCCAATTATAACTCCCAAAATTAACCCTACATTTCCTGGGTCACAGCAAACTCCACAGCTGGCTGCTTTTGCCCGCTCACTCTATGGGGACTAAGGTTTACATAGATTTACAGAGATGCTTAAGTCACCATAAGTCAACTGAAGCAAACAGGCGTTTTGCAAATTTAGTAGAGTTCGAAAATGTATTTGCGCTGAATGGCAATAGCGAAAGACCTATTCATTTACCTGATACAGCATACAGTGTTCTTGTAGTTTACATGTAAACTAAATAAAGAACAATAATAATAACAGTTAAGTTGGACAATCATTAGTGAATGTACATTNCTTGGAAGCTACAGCTATTTGCCCTTAGGCAGCACTTGGGTGTGGGGTTGCATTGGGTCGAGACTTGAAGTGACCCCCCTAAAACCAGGTGCCCTAGCCAGCAGCCGTATCAGCATATTGGCCAATCAGACTCCTAAACGTATCCTAAAGACATGTAACAGTGAACAGTACAAAATGAAGCCTATGGGGGAAATTCACAAAAGTCGAGTTTCGTTACAAGTACGCAGGCGCGAGGTCACCGCGTCTGCATGTTGTTCAATGCAGACNCGGTGACCTCGCGCCTGCGTACTTGTAACCTCGCGGCTGCGAGTTTATCGCAGCCGCGGGTTACCGAAACTCGACTTTTGTGAATTTCCCCCCCAGTCTGAACAGAAGCGGATTTGTAGAAGAACTAAAGGAGGTGATGTTGGTGTATTACCGTGCTAATGTTTCAGATAGGCCGTTAACTGGGCTAACAGCAGAAATAGGAGACACTACCAGGACAAGTGCTCTATTCATTATAATAAATACTGCAGATGATATTTAGGGTAGTCAAACTCCTCTTTGACCACAGAATTTCTTATAAATGTTCTGCGAGGTCCCACAATGGCCTGTGAGATGATAGCAGACAGCGTAGCTGTTTGGAGTGAAGGGAAGTATATTCAGGGAATATTTCCAAGTCCCAGACTAAAAATCACTGAGCATGTACTGCTTTGCACTGGTCAGGTAAGTTTAATTTTTTATTAATTCAGTGGTTTTCCAAGTCCATATAAACAAGCAAAACCACTGTTTCTTTACAATTAATGTGCTAATAACCCTGCTAATTGCTAGCGCAAGTTGCACCAGGTCCAGACATGGTGTAAGCTGTGCGCAGCAGCGATGAAGCAAGTAATGTCCTGTGGACAATTACCTGCTTCATTAAATTAAAAAGAAAATAATGTCAAATAAAAAAGAAATATTAAAAATATTTTTAAAAGAAAATAATAACTGCTAACAGTAACTGCCGCGAGCGCTGCGTATATACATTAGCAGAGGCTCCAGATAGAGCATCCGGAACGTCTGTGCTTTTCAGCTTAGCGCAGGGATGGGGGGCATCTCCCTGCGCTCGAGCTGCGTTTTTGCGCAGGTCTGAGGATTAATAAATATAACAAAGTTATGTTATATTTACATGGCTCGCCTTGTAAATATAAAAACATACAGTTTCAAGAGATCACATGAAAATGAAGTTAATACATAGAGCCCTATGTGTCACTTAAATGGTAGAAACACAGCACACACGACAGTAATCTTGTACCCGTTCAATATAATTATTTTTGGTGCGCTGTAGAGAAGTTCTTTCAGTTCATCACTTAAACAAGGCACCCAATCAGTAGAGCATTTCATTGACTAAACTTTTCCTCCAAAACTTCCTTTGCCAGAGTTCTCCAGCTGGAAAACGATGATAAATAACATTTATTATAGCAGGAGATTAGAAAAAGATATTTTTGCCATCCAGAGTTGAAGAGGTTAATCTCTTCTCCTCTAAGAGGTACAGCTGCAGCTGATCAATTCCAGGCAGCAAAACTTCCAAATCTGCCAAAACTGCTCACACAGAAGAGTATTTATGAAGACAGAGAAAATCCTTGTAGTAAATGAATGTCGTTCTGCTTAATATTTAGTTGCATTTAAGGAATACTTTGTTCTCGTGTCTTGGTATTATTGCTTTTATCTCCGCGATAAAGAAAGAATGCAGCTGTGCTCAATTCAACATGATGTAAGTGCTATTATACCTTTTTTTTTATTTTTTGCCTGCAGTGGGTTTTTTTTATTTCACCTGGGATGTTTAATTAATTTAGCAGTACATGATTTTCCACTAGAAATGGCATGACACATTGTAAAATGACAAAAGTCATCCAGTGGAAGTTTTTCTTTTGTATTTTGATATTAACTGTACAATTTAACTTACATTGTTCTGTTACTCACTGTCTGCTGTCATATGTTTCTGGCAGTTCCTGCCACATCAAATAATACCACGTTAAGGGAGGGTTAGTGGCATTAAAAAGAGGAATTCCTGCTCCCAGCTGCCCTCCTCGGCCTCCGCGGGTGGTTTTAAAGTGATGTCTTCATGCGAGGCGGCCCCTGTGAGGTGGGAAGGGGGTGCTAGGTCTTGTTTAGTGCACAACGACCTAGCATTGGCTCTCATTGCAAACAATATGAACTGCAATGGAACGGAATCTAAACTGTGAAAATAGAATTAGAGTTCAAAGGTGAGGTTTCTAGGTGAACTCTGCATATAAATTCTATGTGCAGTCTGAAACATGGTTTTGGTGTAGTGGTGTAAGTGCAGCTCCCTTAATTTCCTGATATAATAATCAAATATAACTTATTTTATGTGGTATAGTGTCAATATAATTAAATCATATCCATAAAACATATCTCGCTTTTGTGTGACTGTCCCGCTGTTCCTCCCTCCTCCCAGTTTGTCCCAATAAGGGGACAAACTTTGTTTTTTAGATTATGCTGTAAGTCGTGGAATAAAAAGGGGTGGGGCTTGGGCGGAGTCAGGGTGTGCCAGGGGCGGAGTTAGACTGCTCCAGGGGCGGGGCTTATGTGTCCCGCTGCCTGGACCGTAAAAAGTTGGGCGGTATGATAAAAGCTCCAATTAATAATATACTTCCCAACTATACTTGGTGCTTTTAGGAAAGTACCGGTATATGGAATTCTGTCACAAATTATGTTCCCCCAAAGTGAGCTGACTTTGTGGCATTAAGGGGCTTATTATGTGATCATTCCACCACATAAAATGAACTAACTTACCAAAATCTTTGTGCACTATGGACTTGATTCAGGGATTCTGCTGCCGCCTGGTCCCTTTAATTCAGAGTTAATTAGAGCGTAGGGAGAGGGGCAGGCCATATGCCCCTCATCCCTGCCCTAACCTAAAAAGCGCAGAGGCACCAGGTGATGTATTCCTCTGCTACTGTTTACACACAGCGTACGCTTGCCGGCTTTTATGAATGAAAAGAAGAGTTTTAAAAAATAAATGTTTTAACCTAGGGGACGTATGAGACCCTGTTGTTTTGCTTAAGTTCACACACAGAAATCTGGGTATAGGGAGTGCACAGGCAACATGAGGGTGCCGGCAGGGCTGTAGCCAGCACACCCTGCCCAGATACACCCTGCACCCTACCCCACCGAGGGTGCAGAGTGTAAATCATGAGGCTTCTCTGGGAGAAGATCTCACAGCACCTTGGAAGCAGAACAGCCCAGATCACTGGCTCCTGCTGAGGGGCTGCAGCTATAAAGCCTAGCTGCCGGCTCAGCTGCGCCCACCCCCTCCCTGCGCCCGGGGCAGTGGCACAGGTCGCACACCCCTAGTTACGGCCCTGTTGTAACATAAAAAGTGCAAGTTTACTTTAACAGTGATAGAAAACACATCATACAATGGTCCTTTTTATAATCTGTGGAACCACTAAAAGAAAGCATTGGTTAAAGTCTGCATTTGCTTTTTATAACCTGTTAGACGTTCAGCAGATTAATAACCATTTCTAGAAAATGGTTAAAAAAATTCACTGTTTTATATTATCTTGAAAGCGTTAGTCTTTTGTAGCTTGTGTGATGTTGTCATTCAACATAAAAATGTTCTCCACTTGATCTTCCCACATAATTTACTATTGCAATCACATGGGAAGCGTTTATTGATGGGATGGATGTTGTTAAAATCAATACATTAATTCAGTCAATAGTAAATTATGTGGGAAGGTTAGAAGCAGAACATTTTTTTCTTGGTTATAATTAATAACTATTTCCTTAAATAACCTGTTCTGTCTTGCAAATATGATCCATTACACTGCATTTCTAGTACAATTTATACGAATTAATTTTTAATGCCATGGCTGCCATCACAAACTGCTGGACTTGGGATGCCGTTGCTGTCCTCCCACTATGTGACGTCACACACCATGAAAAAAATCAAATGCCCTGACACCTATTGCACACAGTAGTATAAAGATCTCCATCTTTATATTACTGTGTGCAATAGGTGCACTTGCAAACTAAAATAAATGAAATGCAACAATTTATCTAAAGAAATTTGTATTTTAACACATCTGGGTGCTTTTTTACCTATACATGAGTACTTNTTATAGCCTCTCAATTAGAGATGAGCGGGTTCGGATTCTTGGAATCCGACCCACCCGAATTTTGGGGATCCGAGTGCCAAGCCGAGCGGCTCGGCACTCTCCCGCCCG